>JAUMHL010000016.1:5520115-5542460 GCA_032362345.1 Sandelia bainsii
GATCAAACACCTGTTGTGAATTTTGCCGTTAAGCTCCTTGTTAGAGAACAGCAAGTTGTATAAAAAGTACTGAAACACTGAACAGTTGGACATGTGCATTCAAAAGTTTAGGGAAGGTCACATTAACTTCACCTGTGAAGGTTATAGTGCATTTTCAACCTCTCCATAACATTTAGCTTTTTGTCTACTGCTGTCTAATTAAAAACTGCTACCTCAAGAATTTTCAGCTACAATCGGCAGTGTGTTACAACTGACTTTATTTGAAGGGCAAGTCTAAAAATTTAGTGTCATTTATTTGGCTGTTGATTTCCAACAAATGTTTGGATACATATTCTGAACAAAGTTGTGTATGTTTTTAGATGGGTTCACAGAGTGTAGTTGGGTAAACTAGTTAAACTTCCCACATACTCTGTGTCAACAGTAGATGAACCCCATGAGTTACAATTGCCTCTTGTTGAGAAGCACTGTTACAAAATTTGACTGATATAGACTATTCTATGACTTCATTTTCATTTCAAGATTTAAATGTTCTTACAGGAAATTAAACATCAGCTCTTAAGATGATTAGAGGTGTCTGTGATTCAACGCAGGTTTATCATAACCTCAACAGAGCATGGTATAAGGTATGCTTTAGCCATTAAGTGTGTAACTATAGAAGCAAATGCACAACTCCCGTATGGTCTTAACAGTTATACATGAGGTGCACTCACCTTACGCAGATGCCTTAAGGGCTGCTCACCCGCACCAGTACAGCATTAATGAGAAGTGATAATGACTAAAGGCAGTTAGTTAGAGTTAAATGGAGCTTGAACACCCAGCTGACAATGAACCATCAACCACAAAGAGGTTGATCAGGGGGAGTAAAGGCAGAGCTCAGGTCTGGACCTCTGAAACTTAACCTGAGACTTCACTTGTCAAACTCCACACAGCAGCTAGGCGCTCAATGAAGCTAAAGATGAGGACAGCAGTAGTCCTGGATATACACACTATTTGAGGTTCGGTTCACAAGTGTGTCAGGCAAGGTTTTAAACGTCTTTAAACTTGTTGGTGAACATAGTATATTAATATTATGTTCAACATTTGCAATGCTTTGTGATTTATGTTTTTGCAATAGAGGAGCATCCAGAGACATGTGAATGTAGAATAAGGGTGTAAAATAGTTTTTTTTCACATGTCCTAATTCTTTTCCAAGTCATTAACATTTTGTATAGGTTTATTTATGCCTTTTGTCATTAATGGCTATATAATTTGTGTCTACACAGAAGGTGTAGAGTGGGCATCATGTTAACAGAGCAATGGCAGCAGCTTTGTTACTGCATGTTACTGTTTGTCTCACAGGAGTCCAGGTACAATACAAAGTGGAGGTTATGTGGAAACACTCAGAGCCCAATACACAACTATATAGTGGGTGTAAGACTAATATTCACACTCTTTTGCCTCTGTTTTTGGTATCCACCAACTCCAGTGGGAGACATCTTGCTCTTTAGCTGCTTAATGCTCCACAGTGTTACTGTCATTGTATGTCTGCACTTTGGTGCTGGATACACATCAGTTTGTGTTGCTAAAAAAACACCTGCTTTTTGTGACTGGAAATGATTGTGATGAGCAGTGAGGTTGAAGGGAAACAGTGAAGCTGCAGGTCTTAAAGCCAAAACAATGATCTGAAAGAGGTTAGAACACAGTAGAGCTTAGAGAAACTGCCGTATTGGTCATAATTCTGTGCAGAGAGACTCCTTTCATATTTATTGGGTACCATTGTTAATACAAAAGTATTAATTATAGCAGCTTGCTAAAAAATAAATGAAAAAATAGAGAGAAACCTGCATAAACTCCCCTTAAGGTAAAGACATGATGGATAAACCCTGCCTTAAAACCACATGGCTCTGGTTTAGTCATTTGTTGTAGCCAGCATGTCACAAACTGAGGTAATGTTTTGTCTCTCGTTGCCCTAACCTTGACAGATTATTGGCCATGGTGAGAAAACCCGAACTGTTTTATAGGCTGAAAATATTGGCAGAGGAAGGCATCGTTGGGAGGTAAGCAGCTGTGCTGGCCATATTGTGTATCGATCCACCTTGTGCTGTGATGGCTGCACTTAATTAGATTTACACTGTAAACACTCACAGTATGAAATTTGAATTAGCAGGTAAATGTTATCCATCAAAGCAAATGATAATATTTTGTGCAGTGCAATGCACTATTGGTATTTCAGAGATTTATCTGGGCTGTAAATATAGGGAAGATCCTTTATCCTCTGATTTTACTGCAGGCTGTAGAGCTGCATGCATACTACATATTATTTTCCCTCGTCTCTGCAGGTGTTGTTTAGTGACAGACATCGACCAACAAATAAACAGGAACATGCAGGAATTCAAAAACACCTGCATGCACTCCCATCTCTCCCTGGAAATGAGAAAAAATGCAGAAAAGCTTTGAAGCTTAAAAAAGGGAAATCCCCACCTAAGGCACCAATCTAGTGACTCCATAATAGTTTCCCCAAACTGACTCCCCAATTGCATCATCGTACTCTGCTTGGCTTCTTTCTGACTCTACCTGCTTGTACTCGTTGCTCCAGGAAACCCCGCGTTGTCCTGTCCTAATCAAATTAGAATGTGTCAAGGCATGATTCCACACACTGTCAGAAAAACCTTGAGGATATGGAGCAGATTATTGGAATTCAATCTGATCTGTAATTAAACACCCCTCCCCCAATGCCTTTGCCCAGCAATCATTCTCTTACGGAGGAAAAAAGAAAGCCCTTTGATTACTTGGAAGTCTCATTTCCGTCTCCAGATGCTCCTCTGTACACAGAGTCATAGAGGGTGGTGCACAGGATGATCCAGCCAGATTGCCGTGTTAGCTCTCAGGGTAAAAGTCAAGTACGAGTGAGCATAATCGTTCAAACCAGGATTTAGGAAGAGAATCTGGGGTTAAGACCTCTGCTTCTCTGTGTTTATCATAGAATCAAAAGACTCTGATTCCTGCACAAAGTCAGACGGGGATTCAGATAGATTTAAGCTTTTTGTGAGGAGGTTCATACACATTCCCATTGGTGTAATGTAGGATATAACATACAGTTGTAACAAATACTTGCATATACCTGGACGTACCTATAGTTACTTCTGTTTCTGTGTGCAGTGTGTACTTCTGAAGCCCTGGTGTGTATTTTTGCTTTGAACATTGAGTCATAATAGATTTAGATTGGCACCCTGTTTGTGCTGTCTGCTAGGTCAGAGAAAGGGAACAGGCTTTTTCAAGTAGCCGGACAGTTTTGTTCACTGTGCATCTGCATTACTCACTGTACTCTGAAATGATTTCACCATGCTGGTGCAGTATCTCTCCACCAGTGGTTATATTGTTAGAAATCCTTTAAAATTTTTATGGAAATCTATTCCAGCCTCTTTTTCTCAAGGAAGATTTAGTAACATAGTAAATAATTGTTTGATTTAAAAGTTCATTTGAACTGAGTGTACATCCCTGTGGCTTTGAATAGGATGAATAGCAAGTTGCAAGCTAAAAATATCATGTATAGCACATCATCTCATTATATCTGTACTGTAAATACAAATTGGATATAAATTTATAAATGTGTTACTTTCCAGGTAATTTGCTTACATTATTACATTTTAAAGGTCTATCATAACAAAAATATAAGCTTTTGAAATACTGTCAATTAATGGTACTGTCATTGTTATAAGTAAAATTACATAACATAACATCATCTCCCTCACTGAATTATATATTATTTTACTTTTTAACTTATCACTTACTGCTTCCCTGAGATTTGAATTTTCAGTGTTTGTGCTCTGGAAATATTATGTCTCCACACCACATGTGTGTAAGTTTTTTTCTGGACCAGAATTGACTTCCAAACCAGTTGTGATGTCACACAATTTTGTACGTACAGGTCTTACACTCAGATTTAAAATAACCATAGAGAAACATTCCTATTTGAGAAGGTGAATGGAAAATAAAAAAATAAACGTGCATGTGTTCTGTAAAATGAAGCAGAATAAGCAAATATATTGTTAGTGTTACTGGAATTTCACTTTGTCATCAGTGCTGTGCCTCCTTTCCTGTTTGCCGCTGCACCTCCTAAGGTTTCTCAGATATTTCCACATTCTATATATGTTTTTTTTTTCATCCGCATCATATGTTTGAATGTAAATTTACAGATGATATAAAATATAAAATGTTCCTTCTTTTTCCCCTCATTCTCTAATTATATTATGTTGAATAAACAATCTAATACATTTCCATAGTTTTGCTAATTGGGCAGTTTTTTGGGGGGGGGTGTATTTTAGAAATACATGATTTTCACAGGAAAGTGGCATATCTTATTTATTTTTTTTATTTAACTTTTAGTGAAGTAGATATAGAAAGTTCATGTACCTCACAGTTTCTAAGTTTTGAGGAAAGTCTATACAACTTTAAATCACCTTGCAGTTAAATTGTTGTTTTTAAGTGACACTGAAAACAACTATGGAGACCAGTAATACAGTCAATATTATTGCAAGTGCCCTCCAGTGAAGTCAGCTCAATAGCCCTTGAACACTGTATTGGGAAAAACACATGACAGCATTCATCATTGTACAAAAGAGTTCTGTTGGATGCTTAATTGTACCCTTATGTGGATTAATGCCTTTTCTTTCATTATTATGACCAGAGCATGAAACCTTTCTCCTCCCTATCAGAGAGAGTAATAGGAGCTATTTTCCTTGTTTAAGCCTTGACTACAATACACATATTTAACAATTAGTTGCTGTTTCTTAACAATATAACTCATACGTCACCAAATCTGACTTCTTCTGAGACGTCCCCTTTGTACTACTTTTGTTTTCTAATGACTTTATTAATCTGGTCAGAAACCACTGCTGATGCAGACTTGTAAAGAACAATGAGCCACTTTTTTGTGATTTGACTTCACTTACCTTGCATGTTCCTTGAATTTGTTTAGTTTTTTCTTGATCTCATGTAAAGCAATTTTTATCTTTTATTTTTTGATAAAATATTTGATGTCCATGTACAGTAGGTCCAAGTGTCTGTCTCGCTGCCAGTATACTGTATGCTGTATGAGTTTTCTTTACAGTTTAGTACTGCATTAGAACTTTTGAGTAATGATAATTAAAATTTGCTGTAGTTTTGTTTCTGATCGCTTCTACGAACAGAATTATGATAATACCTCATAAAACGGTCTGATGACTTTGTAATACTGTTATAAACATAAAACAACTAAAACTTTTTTAAACATACTTTACCAACTGGTTGATGTGCCCATTAATGTAAAAAGTAGTATAAGTAATAGTTTTTTAACAAAGCTCAACATTGGGTTTGAATATTTTCAATTTACAAACTGCTGTTGACACTTTGTATGTTTTAAAAAATTTTAAGTAAGCTGCAAGAATACAGTAACTGGTGAGAAAAGTACTCCAAATGTACCTAAGAAAAGTAGCAATACTACAACATTCTGTTACAAGTTAAATTAAACATTTTTAACTTAAGTGTATGAGGGTCAAAATGTGAAAGTACACCGCTTTAATTTGAATTACTTTAAATTCAGCTGGTTAGCTTGTTAATGTACCACAATTTACCTATCAATAAAGTTTTATTTTTATATTAAATTATACATCATACTTTTATTTGTTGATTGTATTTTGTATTGTTCATCTGTAAAGTAACGAGTTACTAAAGTTAGTAGTGGAGTAAAATGTGCCTCTGGAATGCAGTTTAGTTGAATTACAAAGTAAAATAAAATAGCAATACCTCAAAAAAATGTACTTAAGTACAGTCCTTGAGTAAATGTTACTTTCCACCACTGTACAATTCAAAGTAAAAAGATGAAAGAATGAAACATTGCCTGAAGCACTTTAGCCTTTTTTATATTTTCATATAAACAGTTGTTACTTTTAGCTTTTGTTTATTCACCTTTGAAGAAAAATCATCTGTGAAATCTGTTATTGGGGTTTAGACACTGCTCATATGAAAGACATGGGCTACTAAAAGGTGTGTTTTATTTCACTTTAATGGAATCTAATTTACGCATGTTGTTGAAAGTGCACTTTTGATTTAAGTGGACATCTCAACCATTTGGTAAAGATTCTTATACAGAAACACAAAAGTAACAGCGAGCCAAATCAGGAGCACTTTTAAGTGAATAATATTGATTATCT
Source organism: Sandelia bainsii (assembly GCA_032362345.1). Taxonomy (NCBI): domain Eukaryota; kingdom Metazoa; phylum Chordata; class Actinopteri; order Anabantiformes; family Anabantidae; genus Sandelia; species Sandelia bainsii. The sequence goes on from JAUMHL010000016.1 coordinate 5,526,286, forward strand.
TGTAACAACGGCTCATGTGACAGTCTGGAATAACCAGTCTGGGGTGAACAGTCAGTTCTCGTATTCAGCATATTGGATGGAGGAGGAACTGGTAATTGTAAATACCTGAGTGACTTTGAGGGCTTAATCATTAAAGGGTTAAATCATGGATAGATGTATTATTATTTTTCAGTAACCTTCACCTTCAAAGTTATGCACTTATTAACAAATAGCACAACCACATTTTAGTCACTAGTGCAGCCATAATAACTTGGAATAAGTGAATCATTTTCTTAATGAGCACTTAAGAAATTATATGATCATAAATTCAGGTGATTGTCATTCAGTGACTTTGTTTTTGTATGACAGAACACATACAGTACATTCATTAAAATAAGATCAACTGAATTTCCCTTTGATGACCTTGAACACCAAGACCATCTCAATTTGCAGGGCACGTTTCTTTTCATGTATTTAATTTATTCTTAAAATATTTCATGATAAAAAATGTATGTAAATGACTCTAATACCTCTGAAATGCTTCCTCTGCTTTCTCTTTCTGTCTCTCTCTCTCTCTCGGTTGTATTCCTTGCCATCAGAGAGAGGCCGGACTTGTACAAAAGAATACAAGCACAAAAATAAATTAAGAGATCAAAACCCATAGAGAGGAAATGAGTCAGTATTCCACACTGTGTACAATACAATATCATAGCAAATTAGCAGATTTCAATGGCTTCCACTGACTACCATAGATTTACAATGTTCAGTTGGCTGCAGATCAGTCCCCAATAAATTGTATCACTTTCCTTTTTTTCCATTAATGTTTCCGATAGACAGTGACTTGTAGATGACTATGAAAAGAAAGCGGCTACTGAGGTGTGAACAGAAAACCTGGGACTACGAGCCAGCAGTAATGAGAACAACAGCATTTGTTCACATCCTACTAAACTGCCAGACCACATTTCAAGTCCAATAAGCTTCTCTACAAAGGTACAACATATAAAACTGTTAAATATATAACTTTTTAGGGCCTTTCAAAATACATTTAATGACATTTCTTTACTCCTTCTTTTCAGACTCAGCAGCATTTATACTCTGTAGATATTCATTATTTCTTTGATATGATTTGCATTCCTTACCCACGACCAACCCAACAATTCTTGCCGCAAGTTGTCACAACCGTAGCTACTGAAAAATGCAAATCAGATTTTTTTTTTTTTTTTTTTGATACACAGTTATACATATGTAGTACCTATATCTCCAGTTCCAAAATACAGTGGTGGACTTAGTCTCAGAAAAAATGTCTGGAAAGTTTTAAAAGTACTCCTTTGATTGTTCACGGTACATGTGCCACTGGGTTCAGTTTGTCCACTTCTGCCCTGTGTTGGCAGTTGTTGGCCGTGGTGACACAAGCAGCACGTTCACATACTCTCTGTATGTCTTTGCCAGATGGTCCACTCTGTCATAATGATCATATTTGTTGTTTTGCTCTTTGGTCTATAAAAATATGGGAGGTTTACTCCAGCAGAAGGCTTATTCACAGCAGAGAGCGCTCAGTTCGGCTGTTGCGGCCGCAGGAGGTGGTCCGACAAGCAACAGGCTCTGGTCTGTAATGATCCCGTCTTTGCTCCGGAACTCCTGCTCTAGAGGCTAGGACAGAGATGCGAGGAAATCCCTTTATTTAAACAGTGGACTTCCAGTGAGGCAAAAACCATTCATGGGATTTCAAAGTGTCTGATCCTCCGTGGCACGAGCAGACGCTGCTAATTTCACAGAGCAGGCAGATAGAGTGGAGAGGAGGTGGACGCAACATGTTGACCCAACGACAGGTAGCAGGAGTGAGCAGTCACAAACCCAGAGGAGCTGGTCACAGGAAATAGAAAGTGTTTTACAGTGAGTAGAGTCTGTCCAGTGTCCAGGGGAGAACTCGCTCCCTCAAAGTAACTCCCTGGTTTTCCCGTTTCTGGCTGTGTTATGAGACCTGTGAATCAACAAGAACAGAGCAACCATGAGAAGGTTGTTTTATCACACAGTCATCTTTACTGCCTTCTCAGCCTCTGAGAAAAGACATTTTTTTGCATAAATCAACTCAACTTCTTTGTCATGGCAGTACAAATGTGCCTGCTGTCTCTGCCATTTCTCTTTCTTTAAAGTGTTAAGTGTGGTGGAAGACACTTCAGTATTGTTGAACAGAGACAGGCCAGCTGTTTCCTGCTGTTGTTAGCTTCTAAGTTAGACTAACCAGTAACTCTGAACAAGACAGCGAATAATATTGCCCACTCAACTTGCACCAAGCTGTGCTCTCTGCTGGTTGGTTATGGACTGTGTAGTTTTTTTTTCTAACTAAGATTTAATATCCTGTCACTGGTTATGTTACGTTTAGTGTTTGCACGCCTGTTTCCCTGTGTTTCTTGTCTTTATATTAGTCAAAGGTAACCTGCTAGCAGCTGTTAACATATGAAGGTTTTACATTTTCTCATTGAACAAATTTATTATTCATATCAAACGAAAAAATAAAAATATAATCACTGCATACACTGTGTGGTGCAATTAGAACTTTGTACACCCTTTGCTCCTCAGGAAATTGAGGCATTAATTACAGCACTCTGGTTTGCCAGTCAAATATTTAGTATCTTTCAGCGGGTGTAACCCAATAACAGTCTCCCAGTGCAGAGACTGAGGAACAATTAATCTACCACAGAAAGACAAATCTGGAAGCCTCTTCACCATCTGGCCCCTGCCACTCTCACAGCCAACTTGATAGAGCTGCCGATGCCTTCCAAGACTTCTGCGTTGCCACTGAAGCTTAATTCGTAATAATGAACTCTTGATGATTTCACAGGGTGCAAATTGCTATGAAAGGGGCAGGTGTTGGATGGAATACTAGCAATGTATCACAGATGACAATATCTGATGCTCTGGGAATAATCTCAATGAGCTCTGGGTTTAATAAAGAGAATGTCATGGTTTTGTTGGAGCTGCTCATGAAATGACCCAGAGGTACAACAGCTTAAAGCAGGGGCATGACTGTGCTAACTGCTTGACTGTGACTGCTGCCCAAATAGGTGTTTAATCCCAGTGCAAGCACATTTTCCCTTTTTCAATGCCTCCTAGTGGGCAAACTGAGATTATGGTGGCACTGAATGGTCAAGCAACCACTGATAAATCTGAGGGATGGCAAACATAGAAATCTCAGGAGAAATAGAAACAGCTTTAGATGGATGCCCAGCACAGATATGGTCTTGTTTTATTTAAGCTACCACATAGTCTGTGACTATATTCTCTCTATGTTAGTCTCCCTTTTTTCTCACACCCACACTATGGCAAATGATTCCCCATAAATCTCACACATAAATCCCATCTCAGGGAACTGCAAGTCTTCTATTAAAAAGAGGAATGGATGTCAGATGAATATGAGATGAATTTGCCCTATGAATAAAATTCACAGGCCCTAGGTGATTATTACCGTGGGTTTATCAGGAAACGACCATATTACTCTATTTTATATCTTATAACGGCGAAAAAATATTTCACATGATTGTGTTGGAGGAATGCAGAGTTGAGGGAAATGTGATGCAGAGACTGTCTCACTATTAAACAAATGGACAAAAACTTTAAGTGCGGTGGGTCCGGCTGTTCAACAATTAGACTTTCGAGTGAGGCAAACAAGTCCTGCAGGTTTCACAGTATCAGGAGGGAATGTTAGAGCCAGAACCTCTTTGTGTTCATGTTTAATTTGTGCAGGTTTCTCTTTCTATGGATCAGGCAAGGAATCCAGTCAATGCATATTGATATGCACCCAGCAGCATTCAATCGAGGTCAAGGGAAAATATTTGATTTCAGGGACGTTTCATATAGCTTCCTGTCTCTGGGCAAAGCTCGACACATTTTGATGTATAAATGAGAATGTGCTTTCATTTGTGCTGGCTTTCATATGTATTTTGCATGTGCAAAGTGAAGGCATGCAGACACATATGTTAGAGAATAAGAAAACTATATTCATGCTACATATTGAGTCGCTCTCCAGCTGGGGATTGAAAGCTAATGCACCCAAACATATGGCATCAGTTTGATATTTCCTCTCTGTGTGAACTCTTGCTGACTCCCCTCAAAATGTCACAGTGTGATGACCCATGGTGAACGTGTGAATGGGCATGCATGAAAGAAAATTGATCTACTTTTCCTCTCCAAACTCTAGTTTGCACTGATAGGAGTGTGCAGCTTACTAATTGATGCATGATCGAATAATTGTGTGCTGGCAGCTTTGCTACACTCTGAAGATGGCAAGGTAGTGTCAGAACCTCAGCAACTGAATAAAGTCTTTTCTCCTCATCTGTCATTCTAAAGTGCTCCTGTGTTTTTCATCTACTTGTTCCTAATATTTGTTCCTGCCATTGCTGTTTAAAGTCTGGTGCTGTTGAGCCTGCCTATTTTTGCACTGGCGCATGCAAGCTGCACAATAGCCTACTTAGATGAATATTCATATTGAACTTGTGGGTTAGGAATGATCCACTGGTTAAAAAGAGATGGGAAATCACTTATTACGTGCTGTGAAGTTGGATAATGCCTGAAGCAGATGCTGAGATCAAAATACACGAACATGTATGCATGGGCCTCCAGACACTAGGCCCCATTCCACATTAAGAGGGAGTTCAAAGCTATCTGGGGTGTTATGTCATTATGAAATGCAGTATGCATTTCATCAGAACATCAAAGCAAACACGGTTCACTATCTGCATTCTACAATATGATCAGAACTTTAATGCTCAAGAGGGAACATTAGAACACATTTAACCATGACGGTGTCAGAGAGGAATAACAAAACATCATGGATTTGATTTAGATGAACTTGAACTCTTTTCCTTAATACACTATCATGTATAGATTATATCTGCTCCTGCAGTGTAAGATGCTGTACTGGTATGATATCTGATAACTACAGTCTACCTTTATACTGTATATTATGGGATAAAATGTTTAAAGCCAATGTTAGATGGCCCTCTCTTTCAGTACACTGCACACATTCTACCTTGTATCTATTTATAGTTTCAAATCTACTGAAGGCTTGGTGTCTGGACTCAAAAGCATCAGGGTCAGATTATTTCAAGAAAGCTAATTATAAAATGGGTCTTAAATGCTGACAATATTGACCAACAGAAGATCCTGCTTTTCTGAAACTCTGAGACTGGGCATTTTTATGACCTTGGCCTCATCCCTTTTATTGCACTGAACATTAAATTTATTACATGGCTACTCGCTATTTCCCAATCACATGCATTAATATTAGTATTTGTCTGGTGCCTTCTTTTATTCAAGCACACAGACGCCATCTGACAGAGAAAATACTTTAAAGACAGTATACAAGGCATGCCAATAAAGCAGAGCTCAAACAAGCTGGAAATAAACCCGATGGGTTTTACTGTTATTGCTGCACACATGAATTTTCTGCAGTTAAACACACACTAGGGAGCTGGTGAGCTTATGGAAAAATGAGTAAGCCAAATAAAGATATCAAACAAGCAGGCGGTTGCTTAAATTGTATCTGAATTTCTGTGTGTGCATGTGTGTCAGTGCTTCCTGTTGCATGTTCTGCTATAACTGGAGGATGGTGACTGTGGTCTAATAATACCACAGCACTGATTGTAATTATTTTGGAATCCATAAACATAACAATAATAAGTATATTCAAAAAATTAATATTATTTTCACTATAAAAACTTCAGTCACAAATGAAAAGATTTATTGAAAGACTGAGGTCCAGCTTCCGGGGGTGGGGGTTTTGTACCTTGCTGCCGGCAAGAGGCCCGTGGTGCTCTGTAGCTGCTTGTGTTGCCTTCTGCCTTTGCGGGGCCAGGGTTTGGGTGAAGTTGTGATGTTGGTGGTTGTAGGGTGTTGGTGGTGTTGGTGGTAGATGGTGTTTGGCTGTCTGTCAAGGGGTCATCAATGCTCTCCATAGTGCAAGAGGGTCGAGGGGGACTCTTGTCGCGTCATAGAGCCTGAGGGGAGAGAGGGAGAGGAAACGAGGAGGGTGGTATGATTATCAAGCTCAGAATGAGGATGCATTTTATTTAAAAAAAATGTTTTTCCAGATTTAGACACAGACACACTACCATCACCACCACCACCACCATTAGCAAATTTGTCTTACTGAGGTGTCTTGGAAATGTGCCTGTTTGGCTTTGTATAGCCCTGGAGAGTTCTTGTATAGCCCTGTTCTTCTGTTTGTCACAAGGAAACTGTTCTGTGTTGAATCTGTTGTGGTGTTAAATATAGACGTTTGGGAGTAAAACAGGGTCTCGTTCTGCGTAACAGTAGCCCACATGGAGGCAAAATACAGAGGCCCTGTGTATTCCCAGTGATTTTGCTTTTATTATTGACTTCTTAAGTAATAAAATGACAAAAAATAAACCACAAATTCATTCATAAATCTTACTCATACTGCTTCTTATTTAGCATATTAACCCTTTATAAATATGCCTTATTTACATGTTCTGCTTCCAACTTTGATGTTTTTTGGCCATGCCAGCATTTGGCCCAGTTGAAAATACCTCAACAACAGTTGGATGGTATTATTACTTTTTTTTTTACTTAAGTAATACATCTCAATTGCTACTGGGGCACCAAGCAACTCAGTGAGTAGAGCTGTCATATGCGCATCCTAGGGTGAGCAGTTCAATTCCCAATCCCTTCCAAGCTACAAGTTGATGTGCTCTGAGACTAGACACTGAAAACCTGTAGTTGCGCCGACATGTACTGTCTGGCAGCTTCCAACATCAATGTCCCCAAGGGGATCAATAAAGTTTAGCATTATTTATTAGCACAGAGTTGTGTACAGACATTCATGTTATCCAGAGGGTGAACCCTAACGACTTTGGTGATCCTCCCCAGTCTATTTTAAAATGTCTAATACTTTGACCAAATACCTGCAAAACTAAGCAGATCCAGCTGTGTTTAAACCTGCTAAACATCATTGCTATTGTTGCATGCTGGTGGTAGCATTTAGCTCAAAACACCACTATGCCTGTGAAAAAGCTCACTGAGCCACTAGCATGTCTCTATAAAGTTTATAAGCTGTAATTATTAAAATCATAGGAATGAAAGTTAAACATGGAGTTTATTTTATCATGAATGATCTTTAGCTAAAACAGAGATTTGCAGAAAACATACAAACCCAACAATAAATGTGTTGAATTTTGGCAAGTTACTCAGGGAACTAACATGGATTAGTTTTAGTTGATAGGATGTATTGCCAGCAATGTCTGTCTTTATCAACATAAGCTAAAAATTAAAAGCTACCTGATTATTTTCTACACTACTGATAATCAACATCAATACTTGTGAATCAGGAAATTGATCATGTAACCATATTGTTGAATTGCACATTTTTAAATCAGGTATTTTGCATGCACTTTTACAAAGATTAAGAAAATGCATCTACTAGTACAAATAAACCATTTAAGAACCACTGGATTATATGACGCATGTATTGTCACAAAACTGAAAACTGTGCTGTGTTTCTTAGCTCCTGAAGAGATGACATTTTGGAGATACCTGTTTTCCAAAAGAGAGCTACAATACTGTATTTACACTTGTATTTGAGTGTGCACAGTCCTTCTGTGTGTGCATATGTTGCTCTTCTAACTCTGAGCTTCTTGCAGTGTCAGCACAAGCATGCTTTATGAAATCGGTTACCTTCTTTGGACACATGGAAATCACTGCAACTCCACAACTGTGCAGTGTTGACACCTGGGTTAAAATACAGGTAGGAGCACATTGACTAGCTAGCAGATACTTAACAACACTGCTCACTTAGAAGATAAATCCAACAATCTCACACCAACTAGAAAAACAGACTTTCCCCTCCTTGTTCTCCAACCCCCTCTCTTGTGTTTCTCTTTTGCTAACAGTCCCAACATCTTTCTCTGCTCCCCAAAATGGAGGACTTGGTATTTCCCAAGCCGAGTGGTTGTGCTGACTTGGCTCCCTCTAGAAGGAAGCTGGCAGATAGAACTAATGGTTAGCAGCAACAGGGTCTCTTTCTCTCTTTCCCTTTCTCTCAGCTTGTCTAGGGTGGCCAAGCAGCTGTCTTCTTAGTGGTGATTCTGTTCCACCCACTGTTGGATGTGCCTGCAGGGCCCAGAGGGATCAATTATCAAGGCCGGTACTGACCCAGAACCACAGGATGGGGAGGGGTGTGTGTGTGTGTGTGTGGTGATGGTAGGAGCGTTGGGATGATCCCATCAGACCCGGACCGAGCTCGGTCCACAGAGAGATGGAGAGGAAGAAACAGAAAGGAAGTGATAGAGGGAATAGGGGGATGGCAGGGGACACCCTCAGCACTTGCTTACAAACTCCAATCGAAAGAGCTTTTTCACACTCGGCCGAACACATGCTGTCACTGGCAGATGTATAAATGCGTAAATACACCAGAGCTTACAGGGAGACACAGACTGGTCTGTGGACAGTGCAGTAAGTGGAACTGTACCCTGTCTCACTGCAGAGTACTGACAGGGTGTAAAATATGCATATGCATACACATGAGCTCATATTATGAAACATTATGCTCAAGCTTGTTCTTTCTCTACCCTCGACTTCACCTCTATTCTTTCCATCCAAGCCTTCCTTACTCCTCATCTTTCTTTCCTCCTCCCCCCCCCAACATCTCCGTCGCATCCCCTTTCCTCTTTGCAGTGAAAAAGTCTTGATTACAGTAATCACAGTCTTTCTCTCAGTAGGTGCCACTTTTGCTCATAGCACTCTGTTCACAGCCTAAATACCCCAATCAGGACCAACCTAATGGAACGTGTGATTACGACCTAGTTAGGATTTTTAGTCATTTCAGTTGTTCGAGAGTGCACAGCTACTTTTTCCTGCCATGTCTGAAAATAATGGTGTGTTGTATCATTACACAGGAAAAAATAACAATAGCAAATGCAATTTTTTAATCATTTTCTATGTAATAATCACTTGTAACAGGAATAAAAAAGTCTCCTGACAGTTTTTCTTGTTGTTAGATTTTGTGCAATTATAACTGTGAGTGAGTGAGTGAAAAACTACTTCTGAAAGGAATGTCCTTTTTTTTAACCTAATGGCCACTGAAGGCTTTACAAGAGCCACTGCCTGATACTTGCTAGCTGAAAATGACTTAAATAATATTCTACAATGCTGTTCGTCTGACTCTTCCCTTTCAAATCAAATCAAATCCCTTTCACTCAAACTCTTTTCTTCTTTCACACTGCTCTACTGTCTCTATTTTGAATTGTTCGTCTTATCAGGCTGTCACAAAAGCCGTCAGATAACCTGAGGTGATTTCACTTTTCTCCTCTAATGGTGCACTCACACTGCCTCTTTCTTACCAAGCTCCCCGCGTCGGTGCACACAGGGAAAGATAGCGCCTTGCGCCGTTTCATCTGCCAGTCTAAAATGGTGGAGGGCACAACGTGGAGCATCCTCCTCTCTGGAGGGAGACAGCAATAAGCCTTTCACTGAAAGAAGGAGGTATACGAGATGACTGCTGAGACTACATATTGCTTTACCAGAGAACGCTTTAGAAAGGCAGCAAAGGCAGAGCTTGACTGTGGTAACTGTGTGATAAAAAACTTATATTCAAATCATTTAACATCATAGAGGGAGGAAAGCACTTTGGGAGTGGGAAATAACCCCTAGTTGCTACAAAAAAAAAAAAGTTTAGCTTTTTTTCAGATGATCTTTCCAGGGATCATGGGAAATTATATTGTCTATTACTATTGTATTAGTTTATGCAAAATGTAAACACTGGCTATGCACTTTAGGTTAGAAAACTATGGAGCTCAGGAGGTTCCAAGGGGAGGAAAAACAAAATCGTCCCAGCGGATTACTAAATAGTGCGCATGGATTACTAAATTGAGAGTACAAATTAAGGAATGTGTACACATGCATTACTTAATTCCTGCTCGATTTTTGTTTTTGGTGCCCAGCAGCGGCTTCCAAGCTAATTTTGTCCCTCTCAGGAAGCTCAGATAAAGCCACAAAAACATTATAATTCAAAGGTTAACTGTCATCTGATCACTGGACAACATCAGGCTTTTTATACACTTTACATCTTCATAAATATTACTGAGAGCATTAAAGTTACAATATTTTACATCGCTTTAGCCTAAACCAAAGACGCATTATATTCAATCACATGATGTTGTAGCTGAAATCTGATGTCTGAAGTCTGTCATAAATTAAAACAATGTCCAGTCTTGTTGGGGACGTTTAATTCAGACAGATGCGTGCATACGATCCCAAAATTAATTTAAAACTTTCATAAGTTTAATAAACATGATGATGTTCGGTGCTCGCTGATGCACCTGATTACCTTTAACATTTGGTTACAGTCATGTCTTGACAAATATTTCTGGACTGTGTTCCTGTAAGTGATCATTTTTATGTGCATATGGGCTGTCATAAGTCACGCATTTTGGCAGACGACTGGTTTTATGTACGCAGATAAAACAGACAGAAAATAAAGTGGTGACTGATGGAGTGTCCGTCTGCATTTTATTATTTCATTAATAGAGTTAAGTGAACCCAAGGAGCTCATTTACAGTTTCAGAGCTTGATATAGTTTATCTGAGGACTTCCATTTTCTGTTAGGTCAGTCGTTTAGAGGAGAAACGTTTCACTGTATCAGCAGGACTCTCGATATTAAAATAAATTATGTGCTACAGCTTCACAAGTGCACCTCTATTTGATATGTGTCCTTTTCAGCTGTAGTTGCTGTTTGCTGATAATAAAAGTAACGTCTCTCAAAACGTAGCTGTCAACAATAAGCAATATACATATCAATCTTCATATGTTTCTTCTGGAGCTGGCCTTAGGAAAATCCATATTGTGTTTTTATTGACAGGTACAACATGTGCTCTTCAAAGAAGGCTGAGAGTAAGATAAATGCATGGAGAAGGAGACAGAGAGGAGGACACACAAATTGAAAGACGGAGGGAGAAAATGTGCAAAAAGATAGTGAGTGCAGGTGAAAAGAGTTTAAGTCTGATATGGGTTGAAGGAGGGAGAAAACAAGTATGCGAGTTATTTTTAAACATAAGCGCATCAAATGGTGGCCGCCAAGCTGAGTGACATTCTGTAGGTTGAGACAGGACGCGTAGCATACCTCTAATCTGCCTTGCAACTCATCCTGCACCCATTTCAGACTAAAGGTAGAGAAGAGGTCAGCGGTGTCCTCCTGAACAACAATCTCTTTTTGTTTGACAGAACACAAAACACAAATTCTCAAACATTTGACCAATACACGCAAAGCGCCTCTTGACATTTGTCCAAAATAGCTTTTTATGGGCCTGAGTCAGATTGACTTGGCTTAGTCAAATGCCCCTAGGGACATGTCTGTTTGTCTGCATTGATGTTTTCGCACAAACACCTGACAGACAGGTCGGACATGCTCACTGGACTGTGTACAGTCATCCTTAGGCAATACTGGAGTGGCTGCAGTTTGGGTTTAACCTTGAAAACCCTTAGGGAAGGGGCCATTTGTTCAAAGTTGACCAGAGGGAGGCCGAGGAGTAAATTCTTTGTTTTGTTCTTGCCTATGATTCCCCCTTGGGTCTGCTTATAACAAGAGGTTTATGTAATTTTTGCTTTTAGAGAATCAGACTTAACCTTTAAGGAATTTTGCATCTAGTAATGTCCTAAATCTTTTGGACTTTCATTTACTTTAGTTTAAAAGGCAAAGTCATATTAAGCTAGTCCATCCATCTTATACATTACCACCGGTGGTAAGTAACTAAGTACATTTACTCAATTACTGTACTGTATTGTATTGTAATGTAAGTAAAATTTTGAGGTACTTGTACTTTAATAATAATTGATACTTTATTAATCTCCTTAATTCTTGTGGACAGACAGCCCCCTTAAGGTGCTAATGGTTCTGCGTTCTGTGTCTTGTCCAGGGTCACTTCGACACTTGGCCAGGAATCGGGCGGAAACAGGAAACAAACCACAAACCCTGGGGTTCTCAGACTACTGCGACTGCGTTACTTTTACTTTTACTCCACTACAAATCAAAGGAACATGTTGCACCTTTACTCGACTACATTCATTTTAACATCATTAGTTAGTTAAAGTATTTTCTTAGTGGAGTACTTTTAATTTTACACTTAAAGTAAAATTTACAGGTTGTACTTTAGCACTTTTACTTGAGTAGAAAAATTAATGGGTACTTCTACTTGTAGTGGAGTATTTTTCTGGGCAAGTACTTGCACTTTTACTTGAGTATTTAGTTTGTGTACATTACACTCTACTGTACATTTATACTTTTAGAAGAATTTTAATGACCTGATTCTGTTTCTGGTTTGTTATTAGAATCCTTGACAGTGAAAGCTGTTTAAACACACGCACACTAACACAGACACACACACACACACATGCATGCATGTCACAGATCAGTGCACATAGCTGTCCAGCCATTTGACTAACTGTCACCAAGCTTAAAGTAGCCAATGAAGCGAGTAAAAGAAATACCTGTCACATCCTGCATATTGTCAGTGTAAGCTGATGAGAGGCACAATGACTGACATCCCAAGCAGGATATGAAATGTACATGTAGGCCAAAGCGTACAGGGCCTTTGCAGGAAAGCAGCGATACATATTCATCATCGTGAGTATGCAAACAGCTGACAGCACACAAGCAGACATCGGTGGTGAGAACATGTTAACATACAGGAAAGAATGCACATGCATCACATCTATTAGCCTTCGAACACACAGTGACAAGCACATTTCCATATGCAACCCCCTACAACTCACACACTCGCTTTTATACAGTATCTGTCAAATATAATAAATGGATCCAGCTATATGTTACCTATGACTGAGTGTGTGTTGGCTGCCTAGATAACTACAGTTACATTGTAGGTATAACAGGTAACAGCTGTCATCTCAGTCTCCATGACCAGGTAGATCCAGGGTGCCGTCAGGGCACTGAGAGACACGCATGACTCACAATGCATTAAGAGCACAGGGGCAACAGCTGGCTGATAAACCGTATCATGTGAGTTCAGCGTCCGGTGGTCTGTCTGTTATGTGTTTGTGTGTATGCATGCGGTTGTCTTTCAGCAGGACGGCATAAACAAATTAGTCAACTGATGACTAAATCATGACAGATGCATTAATGATGCCCCACCAGTCCTCGATGTTCACTCATTGACATTCACAGATAGGGCAGCTGTGTTGGGTCTGTCTGTGCGCGTGTGTGTTATGTAACATGTTTCTCAACTGAGAGCCCTATTAATTGCTACAGTATTGACTCTGTGCATAAAATCATGAGAGGAACACTGTTTACATCTCTTGTAAAGCAGGCAGTGGGTTGGAAGCAGTGGGAGGGTATGTAAGGTGGTAGGAAAGTGTGTGGGTGTGTGTGTATGTGTGTATTTTGGAGTTGAGGTTGAAGTGGAGTGGAGGAGGCTTGGAGAGCCTGGATATGGGGTATGGAGGATTAGCTGATGAGTGAATACAATTGGTGGATCCCCATCTGCTGCTATCATTAACATTAAGAGAGTTCCTAATTCAAGCTAATTGCAAGTGACGAGGAAGTAAACAAACTGTGTTCAGTTTGTGGGGATGAGCTGAAGACAAGGATGTGTGGGAGAGGAACATTTTCAGGGGATTGTGAAGTGAATGCGTAACTGACAGTGTAATGCCTGACTGTGCACAAGCTGGTACGAAATATAGTAATATGGCAACAGTTGGAGATGGTGATTAAGGGGCAGTCGAGTACTTTAAAAGCCAAATTCATTTTACACATTTCAACATAAAGTAGCTTATTAAAACAAGACCTTATCATTTTTACTGAAGAAGGTCCACTGTGGCCACAAGTAGCACACAACTATGATGTGCTACCTTTTCATACATTACCCAAGATGCTCCTGACAATGCTGTTGCAGGAGCTGCATGAATCAATATTTATATATTATCAATAGTTCAGATGATTAAACTGTGGGTTTTGTCACTACAGTCCCACACAGAATTATCAAACAACTCTACAGTTCTCCTCAAATCTACACTGCTTTTTCGTTTACTCTGATCAAAGTGTTGTAATTGTATGCTACATATCACATTTCAGTTTATTCACTTTAGCTCAACTTTGCACAGGTACACCAATATCAGACAGTTTAATAAAAAACTGTAAAATGCTTTGAACCACACAAAGTCAGAAATAGTGCTTTTAAACAGGCTTACATGCTGAATACTGGATATACCTGTATATCATGTTTTTTAATGGGAGCCAGTACACAAAAATATTTTACATTGTACAATGACTCAGCTTATTAAAATGGCCACTTAACAGCGCTGTTTGGCAAGCAAACCTGTTAAACTGAAAATCTGTTCAAATGTGTCCCTAGTTTGATTTATACCACTATTGATTTTCAGATGCTTCATTTTTAGTCCTGCTGTTCTTACCGCCACTTGTGCATTAAGTACACACATTCTGCACACACCTACTGGTTTGTGAGTGGTTTGTGTAACCTAGGGGGTGCTAAAAGAGAGACTGAGCTCACCGTGGTGGTTTTGACTCGGCCTCCAGGCTGTGTACAAGTCCAGCCAGATTTATTGACTAACAGGTCACAGCCTTCGTCCTCCAAACATGGCACCATCTCACACCACTGCTTTTTCCGAACAATGCCAGCTGCAGAGAACAGAGAATGAGAAAAAGACAATTAGCGAGGTGAAAAATAAATAGACGAAGCGAAATGATAGAGAGGTGGATGCTGAGATGTAACGATTAAAATATAGAATGGGTTGGGGGGTTACAGATATGGGAAAGATATAACACGATGGAAAAATGATGGAAAAGCGGAGATGTGAAAAATATGTAGAAATACATAAATGGAGTGAAATACATGTAGAGATGTGGAGAGGTGGAGACGAGATGTGCGGGCAGATGAGCAATGAAGTAAAGAGACAATTAGAGAGATATGAGAGCGGGGATGACAGTGAGAGATGAGGAAAAGATGAAGAGAATCAGACAGATGGAGAGAGCCGTGATCAGTCAGGTAAATCAAACATCACAAATTATATTTAACAGGTTTTACAGCTCTTCTTGCATTCTGCAACATTTAAAACAGAATTACATATTTTGTAAACCCTGTGCATGAGTTTCTACCACGAGGGACAAAAAAACAACAACTCACACACATTCAATGTCAGTCAAATACAACACTTTGTCATAACAACAACTTCGACTCAGCATGTTCTGCTTTATTTAAGCTCCAGACTTCAGTTTGCAGGTTTCTACATTTCTCAGAAAAGGCTCGGGCTTAAGCCTATTACGTTCACTTTTACTGTAGACTTCTCTTATACACTGTGCCACATTGAGAGCGGTGATAAATATAGTGACAATTAAATCAGAGTTTGGAGAAAGTTAATTTGCAGCTGCAATGCGAGCTTTCAATTCAGCAGATTTTTTTTCCCAGTTACTTAATCTGCACGATACTTGTACATTTGTGTCCCTATATTTAATCCCAGTAAATGTTTGTACTGTTCCCCCATCTTCAGTTTTGTTACCACCTTGTGTTGTTGCTGCATTGATGAGCATTTCTTTGTGTTTCCTAGGAAGAAATGTATGCGCTGAGCTGTACTCTGTACTCCGAGGCCCTTAACCCACTGATGAAACCACTTATTAGTTCAAGGACAGTGACAACACTGCTTACTGCCACTTGTAAATACTACAAGTTGTATTGGAGCACATGGCCAAGCTAAAAATGTAGCTTTTATAAAATTCTTCTTTCTGATTGTTTAGCATACTGTAAGTACAAAATAATAACTCTAGAAAGAACATAGCATCTTCAGAACTGCATTATATAAGTTTAACTAACAAGAAGTAGAAAAATAAGAAAAATAAGTGATGACAGAATTAGTCAATGTATGTGGGGCAGAAACAAAAATGTGCATAGTGACGTTTTGATTTAGTTAACACATTACACATACATATACACTACCAGTCAGAAGTTTGGACACACACAGGAATGACCATGTTTTTCATGAAGATACATATCTTCAGTTGTGTTACCATCATTGCACATAGTTTTCTAATGATCAGTTATCCTTTTACATTAATAAATTTGCATTAGCAAACATAACATACTATTGGAAGACAGCACTAATGTTTGCAGAATTTAGGCCTCTGTATGTTTATGTAAATATTCCTTTTAAAAAACAGT
>JAUMHL010000016.1:5560135-5630025 GCA_032362345.1 Sandelia bainsii
TTGAGATGAGGAAATCACCATTGCATGCTTCTACTTAAATGCCCTACTTTCATGATATAATATCACTGTAGTGTGAATTTTTTACGTTTTCCATAAATTTCACCCGAAAGCCAAATATCCCTAACTTTTTGTGAGTAGTGTATGTGTAATGATATCTTTCCAAAGAGTCAGTTCCCCAGAGTCAGTTCCCCATGGGCAGCGGACGTTTTTGTAAGAAAATAAAGACAGTTTCAAATGTTTGATTAAATACATGACAACGCAACACTAAAGGAGAATTTATCACCTCTGTACCTGTGTATGGTAACAGCTGTGTGCACCAGTTATACTGTAAACAAAACTGTTTCTGTCCTGCTCTCTACTTTCTCTTCTCTCGCTCCCTCTCGACCTTGCTTTCTCTCTGCTACTCTTTCTCTCTGAAACACACACACACATACGGTCAAACTATTTCTCTTTCCCTCTTCGTCTTTATCCGTCGGTATAAGTCTGGTCTCTGGTGGCCTGCTCCCTGTGGGCTCCGTGTAACTTTTCATATTGACTTTGTCCTGTCTCGGGAGATGATCTTCTCTCCCACAGGAATCCCACCCAGTTTAAACTCCTGGTGTATCTAAATACTGTAAGGTATGTTTGGCATGTAGAGTATTTGCATGTTCTGTCTGTTTTAAAGACAAAAACGGGTCAGTTTTTCCTCCAACAGAAAAGGTTAAATAAAAGTGGATGGTGCAACAAAGCTAATGTAATGTTAGCTTTCTCTATTTTCAACCATCTCATCAAAAGTTAGTGATGGCAATGTGGTCAATGACAGATAGTCACTCTTACTTTCTAAGTGCCTTGAGATCAGCACAAAATTCAAAAATTAATTAAACCTAGAATAATTTCACAAAAACATTCAATATCAGCCTCAGACATACAGTATAACTCATTTATAATATCAAGTAAAGGAGAGATAGAGCTTGTGAGTGTATTGTGAGGAAGTACATGTACTGCATAGACCTACTGTATACCCATGTGTGCAAATGTTTCAGTGTGGCCTTTTATCTTTCTATCCCTGTTATCTCTCTATTTATCAGCCTTACCCCCACCACTTCATAAATACAATACTTTTTTATCCGTTAATAATGAGTGCAATTACCAATGATGAAGGGCTGTGGCCCTACTGTAAATATACATTTACAGGATAAGCCTATATATGGGTAAGTTTCAAATAATCTGGCACTAAATTTTAGTAATAGCACCCAAGAAATACATCAAATATTTTAATATTTTAAAAAACTGTCTAAAAGACAGTCACAAGCAGCTTAAGCAAATAAGGTCATATTAACTAACTAATTAAATGTGGTTTTTATTTGGATCGTTTGGTGAGTATGAAAATGTTACAACAAACTGATTCGAGAATCTTTAGGAGGATAGACATACAAGGGATTTATATGTGTACTTGTTTTAGCTTTCTCTATTTGTAATGTTACTTGTTGTATTAGGATGTGGAATGGGATGCCATTTATGAGTTATTGATCCATTTTCTAATTGCACAGGGCTTGGTGAATACTTTGTCTGCACTGTCTTGGAGCTGTTGAGGTTGAAATCTGATTTGTGAATCTGCTCAGGTGGTGCTTTTTTTCTTAAAAGTCTATTTAAATGTCGGTGCTTTGAAGAAAAGAAATACAAAAAGTAGAGGACAATTTTCAACAACTACAAAGTTAATTGTCACCTTGTCATATTTGCTCACTCAGAGAAGGAACAAACACTTTTGGCCTTGTTTACAATGTGACTGGAAATTTACTTTTTTAATGATTTGTTAACCCTTATTTTTTGTGGTTGACATCAATAAATCATTACCACATACCTTTTTAGGAACTGTTATAATAACAAAGACCATTGCCAAGAAAATTGGCAGCCCCTCTGTATGCTGTTTTTTATATCTAGTGGCACTGGCTAGAATTTCAAGGGGAACTGTCCACTTTATGGGAATTATGGCTTTCAATCCTGGCAGTGGATACTGATGATTTTTTTAGCCTATGATAGTTAATTGAATTAACCTGACACACTGGTTTAAAAGAGTTCCTGACAGAATTAAAACCGGTAGGATTCTGTTTTTGGATAACTGTTCTTCTGAAGATAGTTTGATACCAAAAAATAAAAATAGTGAGGTTTCTGTCAAGCATAAAAAAAACCCCAGTAAGTTTCACAAAAATCGTCTGTTGAATTCAGTATCTGTCAAAAAAATCTATTTTAGTACAAAACACGTTTTAAAAAACCTGGTCTTTAAAGTGCTTTAACAATGGTAAGTGCTCAAAAGTGTTGTTCCCCCTTCAGAAGAAACCTCTGGCCTCAGTTTAGACTTTAGAGATTTGCAGAGAGCAAGGTTTGCTTGCCTGCGGGTGTGCATGTAACACACAATCACCTGGTGTTAGGCTTTACCTCTTCCTCTTCCATCTATCAACCGGGACGTGCCCTCTGCACCCTCAAATCAGTTTAACCTGGTCCCATTACACCACAGTTTATCCATTTTTCAGGGAGGAAAAAGGTAGCAGTTGTAGTGTTGTTATGTTTGGTGAAGAAATCTTTCAGAACTTTGGCTCCCAACTTGTAGCCTTGTAATATTTTCAAACTTCAGTTTAATCGTATATGGCAACCAGCATCATAATACTGATTATAACCATTATAGTCACCTCTTCTTACACTGAGGATTGTGTAGTTACTCATCCATATTAAATGTGAGCACATATATGGGTTAAATGCTGGTATCATTTAACAAGAATTAGGCTTGAAATGGTCCTTTTTGTGCAGCCAAAAAAGGCTAACTTTAGATCATGTATCAAAGCTTTAGCTTAGACTGTTAGTTGACAACTAAATATTTTTGCCATGTTGGAAAAATTACTAATCACTGATTAAATAAGCAGCACAGACCAATATTCCTCACTTGGGCACCTCTTGCAGCCCAAATTATCCCCATGATTATAAATCAACCTTGTGGTGATCTAGGTCATTGCCATGACACACATGTCGTAACATTCTGCCTAAATTATCCATTTACAAAACATCACATCTAACTTTTCCGTCTCCCTCTTCTTTGTTGTATTCTCTACCTGTCAGTGGACAAAATGGCCAATATGTCCTTGGATAGCTTCACAGCTGTTTGCTTTCCAGTGTACATGTGTTGGCTTAGCTCCATGTTTGCATGTTCCAAGTGGTGCCAGGAGATTTTTAATCCATGCTAACAAGATGGACAACCAAATGGACACAGATGGATAAGGGGAATCATGTGGATTAAGGCATGAATTACTAGCACCAAAAGAGGACTGGTAATATGCATACCAGCAGCACAGTACTATTGTAAATAGAGAACTGTAACCATGAACAAGCGAAACAAAAAAAACCTTTTTGGTTGTTGGGTGTTTGCAGCGTTTTGCTTTGCTCTCTAGTACCTCTGAGTCAAAGTTGAAAGGTTTTAATCTGTTTTTAAGATCAGTACAGTAGTATGAAAAGAAATTCTTACTAGTATGAAGCTTACACATGACTAGCACTCCGATTTCCTTCAGGAACACTCTTGTGTTGGTTCCATTATTTTGAAAAGCCTAACAAGAATAAAGTCCAGTTGACACGACTCAACTTCCAGATACCACAGTACAGACCATCCTAACACTGCAAGTACAATGGGGTACTTCTGCAGACATTGGTGACTTTGGGTTTATCTGTATGCGTGTATTTTTTAGTGCCCACTGAACCACACAAGTAAACATAAAGGCACGTACAAGCCTACACACACTTCGCATCACATGGTGACATCTTACATAAGATGCTGCACTTCTACACTGTGACATTCTGACACCTACATACAGAAAATACCTCTGCCCACCCCCCACCCCCCACCTCTCAGAGCAGGTTTATAACACAGAAGGACACTTTGTACTTAACATAATCAGATGAAGTGAGTCAAAGAATGAAAGGCAATGAAAAACAGAGACACACAGAGAGAGAGAGAATGGGAGAGGTGTGATGGTAAAAAAGTGAGAGAGAGAACACACCACATTAGTCCACTTATGATTTATTCCCCCCTCTAGGTGAAGGAGACACGATTTGTATTCATTTGCCTTTATTTTTATCCCAGATTCATCTTGCCTTCACATGCCTGTCACCACCGTACTAATATTATTTTGGCCATGTGATGTCGCATAACTGGCTCTTATAAAAATTGCTCCCGCGCGACAGCAGGGATGATGCACAGGGAGCAGGGGGAGGGGTTCTATTTTACTTCATTCATCTGGTTTTATTCTATTTTTTTTACAAGGAGATTAAAAGGTTCCCCTGGACAGGATGGTGTGAAGGGTGGGGATAATGATGTCTGTCCTCCTACTGAGGGACACGCTACAATTCACACATGTGCATACACACACACAATTTTATGTGTGTGTGCACTTAACAGAAGGCCTGTCTTCTTTTTTTTTTTATTACTGGCAAGGTGAGCCAGTGGTGCTCCAACCCAAGGACAAAGACGACTGTGACCACAATCCTCCTCGTGGGGCTTTACAGAACAATTAGATGAGAGGTTGACTGCAGTTGTGTTTCGGGACAGTACACACACATGCATATAAACACAGCACAGATGAGAACACAGGGCAAAAGCCCAGTCGTCGACGCAGAAGTAGACTATCTTTGCATAAATACATAAAACAATATGTAAACATAAAGAAAAGGTTTAATATTGGAAATGGGCTTATTTGATTTATACTAACTTAATGTACAATAAAGACTGGAAATAGAGTGAAAATAGCCTGCCTCTGTCCATAAGTAACAAAATCTGCAGCACAAAAAAGTATAAGTAGAAAAACACAATCAGTTCACAGTTTTAAAGTGAGTATTTCTTAGCTGAGACCAGCCAGACAATCAGTACAGTGAGAGGAAGTCACAAGGTCTCGATCACGAAAGTATTGAGCTGGATGGTTACTGCTCATGCTACCTAACCACAATGTCACATGTTTACAGTATTGTCTTAATTAGACAGCTTTTAATGTGCTGCCAGGAACATTTAATCTGCAAATCTGTTTTCAGCCTTTGTGCTAAGTTATCTGGCTGCTGGATCTACCTATGTATAAGTATACCGACATGACACTGTATCAATCTTCTTATCAAATGCTGGACAAGAAAGTCAAAAACATATCAGCCTGATTGCTGCAGACATTTGTTAGTTAGCAAAAGTATAATCTGTACGCTGTCCCACGGCTTCACGTCTCTTTAACAGATAGAAGCCAAAAGCACAGATCAGTGTTTACATACACATATTCACACCGCAGCTTAAATTGTCAGCCAATACAGCTAGAAATAATCTGTATTACTGTTGTTCATATTGACATTAAATGCAAACATTCAAATGAATTAAATGTCAGCCCTTTAAATGTTCAGATCAACTGCCCAGCCTGACAGTGCATACAGAGCTATTCCCTCTTCTAATCTAATTACCTTTTTCTACCTCGTTCTACCATCTTCCTCACCGAGTCCATGCATTCAGCCTCCATCCAGTCGAGTGCACCCAGCTGCACAGCAATTACAGGTGGGGTTTGGAACGGTACACAACAATGAGACACATACATTATTAAATGAACCCATGTTCAGATGAAATTGCTAAGCCAGCCAATAAAGGTAAATTACCAAAGACAAAACGCGACAGCCAGAAAGAGAGGGGGGCATGCCTGAAATTGCATTGCATTAATGAACAACATCATTTCTGAAAATGGTGAGGAAACACAAAGTTGCACCTATCAGCACAAGACAGAGCGACGGGAACATAGGGAAGATAGAGATGGAACACAACATTGACTACCTAATTATGCATTTTATCATTTCAGTCACAATAGAGTGCCTCCCTTCTTTGGTTGCCCTGTGTACTCATGCAGCTGTTCCACCACTGCTTTAATGAGGTAGATAAAGAATTATCACAACCGTGTTAAATTTGCATCTACCAACCACCAAATTACTTCCGACTGCAACACACTCCACTTTCCCATCATGTGAAGGCCACATAATCACAGTTATCTCATTTTAAGTAACTACATGGAAAAAATGCATAAAATCAATGTAGCTGTTCTGATCATTACATTGAAGTGTGCTGAAAATTAGCCAACATGAACGTAACAGTTCTTAACAGTTGATATAAAGCAATGGTTAATTGCTTTTACCGTGTTGCGCTTGTGTTTTGACACTGTAGAAATAAAGACCGTGCAGATCACCCTTCCTATTATTCTCTCCCATTGACTTTCCCCTCACGTGTCTTGCAGTGAAAGCTAGCACAGATCCTCGACTCCTGGAAGAGCAGTTGCCAGTCCATCAAGTCGTGGCCCCTGCAACCATCTTTCCATTCATCCAACTAAAAAAACTAGGGATCCAACCATCTGATTCCCTTGGGCTCTTAAAAATAGAAAGAAAAGTAACAGTAATCACAAGGAAGAGATGAAAGTAAGATAAGTGGGTCCAGGAGAGTGGAGGAGATGTACACTGCAGGGCTTTGACACCCATCATATGGAATCAGCACCTCGTGAGTAATGGAGGTTAAACAGGGAAAGCTCTATCTCTCTCAGTGCCAGATGGGCTCGTATGTGTTGGATCAGACCTCTGAGTGAGCGAGTGAGTGAGTGAGCGAATGAATAAGGGAGTGAACACTTGCAGCCCAACTTGGCAGCTCTTGTGGTCGACAGCAGAAATCAAATGGCACGGGGGATCTAGAAATGACTGGCCAAGCTCATTTGAGCTCCCATCAAGAACGGCAATAATAGGCGCTTCACAATAAAACAAGCCAACATGTTTCATCAAGGTTGTCACAGACTGACATTTAGACAAACATGTGGAATTACTGAAGAACAAGATATCGCTTATGGGCACTAAGAGATTGTAGCATTTTCAGGCATCCTTGATGATGTTTGAAATGATTTTTTCCTAAGGTGGTTTCAAGGAAATGATTAGAAATCTGCTGCGTATAGCCTGCACAGAACACTGAATGCTGGAACACTTCAAAGTATAGAAACATGCTTCTTCCTCTTTCTTTTGGGTTATAAATGAGCTATTTTAGATTGCATAAAGATGCAAAAGATTCATAAATCACTGACCCACTCAAAAAAACATGTCTGCTAAATATTATACACTGTCTAAAAAAATTGTTTCATCTTTACTTAAGCTTATTGCCAGGAGTGATCTGTATGGCGTGCACAACATCATATTATTTATGTAATATGCTCAGGTTTTCATTGAACATTTATGTTTTTATTCCATATTCTCAGGTTAGTACTGGTACTAGTACTGGACACAAACTCCTAAGCAACTGGTCACTAAGATCAAAAAGGGATCTTACAGATAAATGAATGACTATGCAATCAAGTTTCTGCAGTAGTTAAGACTGCAGACTGACTTGACGCTTTCTTCCTGCTGTAAATTGTGGCCTGGGCCCTGGGGGGTCCGTGGAAGCAGTAATTATTAATTAATTGTTCGTAGCCCGTAGCCTTGCGAGCAGACATAGTCCCTTGGAATTGAATTCACGGCAGGGGGAACTTTTCTCTTCCAATTAGACCAGTGAGGTGGAGAAGGTGAGAGCACGGACCATCAACCACGGCAGCACCGGTGAGCAGGCTTGTGGGAAACAGGAAGGACAGGCGGCAGGCGTTTAGGAAGGTGCACTGCTGTGTGTGGAGCCAAAAGGCTGAATCAGTGCCCTCACTGCAGTCGGCTGCTGACGGGATTTCACCACCAGCCACAGTGGAGTCGGGGATGAAGATATAAAAACACTTAGAAGCACATACTATTTGTAATATCTCAATTTCTATGTGAACATATTTTTTTTTTGTCACATGCATTTACATCCTATGTGTACGCTCGTAAAGGATGTTAAAGACATGGCGGGAGTGACAGTTGAGCTGAGACATATTAGCTCTTGAAGATTTATAAGGCTGAGATGTTAGAATGACTCTGATGGGCTTACCAAGTGATTGGTGTGCTGGCCTTGCTAAGAATCCCGCTCTATGAAGTGCTCCGTAATACTTCAACACAAGAGGCTGATGGCTCATTTGAAAGCCAGAGGCAGCATGTGAAGTCAATCTACCAAGCCAGCATCCCTCTTTATGAACACTTAGTGCAGAGTTGATATTCAGCTGAATGATTTGGCATTCAACCAGCACAGAATTTAGCAAGAATTATACGTAAATGATTTTCCCTCTAAAACTAAAACACCGGTGACTCACAGTGATTCAGACAATGCAAAGAGAAAAAGAAATAGACACCAACTGACTGAAAGCTTCAGGTAAATGCAAGTTGTTGTTTTTTATATGACTACTCTTCATTATATCCATACAGTATATGCTTATTAAGCACATCTAAAGAGAATTTAAGTGGCCTCTTTCTCATTCATCCTGAATTAATTATAATAAAACACAGAAAGCGAGATGCTCAACAATAGGCATCAATAATTTCTGACGTTATCAACAGCTCAGAACCTTGGAACACCTGGGTCCACTTCATCACTTTGCGCACGCAGATTTATGAACACAGAGTGCAATGGGTTCCGGGCAGAAGGGAAATGTGGGTAATGCAGCTTAATTAGGAGAGAGCATAATGGCTTAGCAGAATGCATTATGGCATCTGTATGAGCTATATCACCTATGATATTAAATATTTACAGTCAGTATATTCATATGGAATTACTCCAACACACACATCCAGTGGACTAGTTATTCATCTGTGGCAGTATTAACATCCATCATTTGGAGTAAAAAGAAATGACAGCAATCTGTTTTTGCAAAAATGATCACAGGCTTCAAAGAAAGACATGATGAAATGCTTCAGCTCAGATCTCAGGCATTTAAAGTCTGTGCTGATAATGTTGAGGTTTTCATAACCTTATTTTTATCTGGGGGAGTGGCTATGGGTTGGGAAGTTGAGTCCACCAACCCGAAGTGGCAGCGGTTCGATCCCATGCTCCTGCGGTCCACATGTCAAAACCTCCTTGGACAAGACACTAAAATCCTTCCAGAAGTTCCTTCTGATGTGTGTGTACAGTACATAATTTCTCAGTCACTTTAGAAAAAGTTGCTGGCAAATAACTAAATGCATATGTATCTGTGCATGTTCATGTCCTTTCAAAATAAATGTAACCTTAATATGGTTGACTGAGGTATTTTATTTAAAAAGTATGTGTCTCTACTAATATATATGTACACTCAGTGTATATGTATATATTCAGTGAGCCATCCTTTAATGAGAAATTTTAGAAAGCAGGTCATTTTTAAAGAACCGTGAAAATGGATTTTCCTTATTGTGGAATCCAGCAGGGAGAAGGCTATAAAGCAACATAATGCAGGGTTAATGGATGGAAAACGTAGTGTATCTCTGCCACAGAATGAAAGCCAGAAAGCAGCACTTGCTTATTTTTATGCTAATGTGCACCACTCGTCAGCTTTTTCATCCTACGGGGAAAAACGCAAGCTTTCGTTATATTATATTACTGCTTGTCATTCTGCAAAACACAAACCAGCTTTGTATTTCTGTGTGTGTAAACCCACAAAGAAGCTGTTTTGATACCAGTAGCTCTGGAGGGAGAGCTCCGCATTACTATTTCCAAAAATTCAGAATGCCCAAAACTGGAGGAGAAAAATGAAAAGAAAAGAATAAAAAATACAGACACTTCATTTGGGACTTTGGTTCTCATTCTCTTGCAGACCCTGAAAAAGCGACAGCTCAACGGTTGGAGCAAGTTACGGCAAGAATATCTGGGGAATGTATGGGGAAGGAGAGAAGAGTTCTGACAAACGGCAGTGGAAAAAAGTCACTTTTTCTAACTCTCACGCACATTCACATTGCTCTAACATTCAAATGCAGCAACTCTTATTTTTTCTTCAAATAGTAATAAATATTCCTCCTACATATTATGCTGCCTGCTTTAATTTGTTAAATAAATTCCCTCCACTGGAATGTGCAAATCACTAAAAAGTAGCTGATTAAAATAAAAGTTTTAGGGTTTTCAAATGATGCTACATAGCTTGAATCCTTGGAGTTGTTAAAGCTCTTAAATTAAAAACCTGCGTACAGCAGCAGGAGATATTACATCTTTAAATATCACTGCCTAGAAGCTCAGCTGGACCTTTCTTGGTTGTACTGTAGCACTTTATTATCTGACCTAATTTACAAAAGGAATATAAAAGAGATTTTTCCTTCCAGACATTCTTTTTTTTATTTTTAACCTACACCATCAGATTTAGTGTCACAGTGTCCCATCACCACAACTGAACCGTAGAAGTAAGTAACATTTTTACTTCGCTATAACCCAAAATCAGTTAGGGAATTCTTCTTAAATAATCCTCTTTTGTTATTTTGCTTACAATATATTTCTTTGCCTTTTTCTGTTTTGTTTTCCGCTTCTTTCCAAATAACTGCAGTTATTTTAATAGAACTTATTTGGTGAAAGCATTTCCCAAAATCACAGGCTTCGTGATGCTGATAGATGATTCGCAGATTTAGTGAAACACCAGAAACACTGGCTCAATTTTCAACAGATGGATGCCAAAATAAGAAATCCACTACCTGCACAATTACACTTTTTTACAGAATGATTTCTGACATGAAGAAAAACCAAACAATTTAAGCTAAAACAAATGTCATACACGTGATACTAAAATGATAGAGAATAGGATCATGTGTTTTAACATAAGCGAAGCAATAAAACTGCAACTGAAAATCCTATTAGTTCCTATTAGAAGGTAAAAAATATATCTGGTCACCAGATCACCAGTGTGAATCAGAAAAAAGGATACAAAAGACACAGAGAGGGAGAGTGGTGCATTCTGGGTGTGATCGGCATGTAAAAAGTGCTGCGTGATTTGTGTCCCGCTCCAGTTTAGAAGCTACAGCCTCCAAACCAGCACACCCAAGGAGAAGCAGCCCACCTCAGGCTACAGTCCTCATCTGCCTGCCCTCTCCCCCTCCTCTCCCTTTGACAAGGCCACAGCCAGTGGCCATCAGTCTTTAGTCTGCATGTGTGTATGTGAAACAGAAAAGGCCAAGAGAAAATAGAGAAGAGGAGCGCCATTACAGATTCACCACTGGAACATCTTTTCCGGCCTCGGTCCCTCTGGACTGCGCTGTGGTAGCGGCTAACTGGCTGCCGGTGCTGACATGACATGTTTCCCCAACAGGCCGCGGCCCCCTCCTTTTCCTCACTAGATCAAATCAAACCAGTGGGCTGATGCAGTATGATTGGAGCTCTGGTACTGTCTAATAGCCCAGAGACTGAGCCTGACGCATACTGTTGTCTCTATCACTGGCTCCTCATATGCAAGATGCCCATGGATGAGAGTGATTTCTATGGCTTGTGGTCCAAGTGAGCAAGTAGCAATAACACAATATCTTTTAAATTAAAAAGTAATTAATTTAGCATTAAAAATAGGTTTAAATTTTACTGCAATGTGAGACTTTTTTTTTACTTTTGTTGACAGACGTTAAAAACTTGTGTGTTTAAGTGTGAAACGACTGTGAAAGGTGTCACTCAGAAATAGAATTAGAAGTAAATATTGGACTTACATTAGTCATGTGGACAAAAACACAATTGCAAAGTAACTAGTGATTAAATAGTGGAGTAAAATGTACACTATCTGCTTTTGAAATATACCGTAGTTAATTATCTAAGGAATACACTGTATACTAGCACGCTAATAAAATAACTCCTCAGATTGCTTTATTTAACTATGGTACATGAGTAAGTGTATTTACCACAACTGTGTGTTAATGTATATATATATTCTCTCTTTTCACACACAAACTTGCACATGCTGCCTTTTCTTTGTAAGTGAAAGTATCTACCAGCCTAAACCTCTGCAAGCAGGTCACCTCTGAGGCTTTCATCAATGTCAGCATCCCAGCAAAAGAAGACCAAACACAAACACATTCGCCTCGGGCAGGGGCTCCCCGCTGAGATCTCACTGCGACTGCCACAACCACACTGACCCCCAACAAGCTCCTCTAAGTCTCTGGAGTTGGGCCCCTCTGCAGTTCTGTCACTCTCTCCTGCAGGCAGCACGAGTAGGTAACTCTCGGCTTCTCTCTAATAGTCTCCCTCGGTCTCTCACCCTCCTAATAAGAATCAATATCAGCTCTCTTAAAAGTCATCAAGCACAGAGGTAAAAAGGCTCAAGAGCATGAAATTGCAGATGGGAGAGGTTGTACTTATGCAACACTAGGCTGTGATATGGG
Organism: Sandelia bainsii; assembly: GCA_032362345.1. NCBI lineage: Eukaryota > Metazoa > Chordata > Actinopteri > Anabantiformes > Anabantidae > Sandelia > Sandelia bainsii. The sequence continues at coordinate 5,572,355 of JAUMHL010000016.1, forward strand.
CCTAAAATGGGTAGAGCCACCAAAGACATACAGTGCAGAGGGAGAGACTATGAGTGAGTGTGCATGAAGGGAGAGAAATGAAAGGCAGAAAAGCAGAAGCATAGAGGACAAAAAAAGGGAGAAATAGAAAGGGACACAGAGCATTTCATGCTGCAGAGATGTAATTCTTGAAGGTTTTCTTTTCGTTTCTTGAACCTAGACTCCTCTTGTGGACACGACTATAAGAAGATTATCATGTCGGCGGCTTATCTCGCATTTTCACCTTCTGAAAGCAATAAGCACACATGGGGGCAAATATAAGATGGGAAATGCACAGCAAGAAGAAGAAGGAGTGACTCTTCAGGATCAATGGCACTTCAGCACGTGCTCTGTTTTCATTACCACATACTGTCCTGGAAGCCGGGTGAGACTGTTGATGGGGCTATGGATTATCCCGCATGCATGGGATGACCGATGTGAACAGAGTCTGAAGCATGAAGGACACAGATCGTGTCAGCCAAGGCAAAAGGCATATTACAACAGAGAGCAGACCTCAAGGACTCGAGTAGATTAAAACTGATTGAAATCCCATTTGTGGCGTTTGGGGTCTTTTATGTCGGCTCTCTCTCTCTAGCCCACTTTCGATGTTCCCAAAGTGAGCAGAGCCTGACTCTGAATAAACAAATAAGATTGCATTTGTGGAGACAAGCACCTCAGATTTGCATGGCAATAATATCAAGCTCTGGGAGTTTGTAATGTGAACAGCAATAAAGATTTCTGTGACACTGTGGTACGCACACAATCTGGTATACACACACACACAGATATGCCCATAATGTACATTATGTGCAAGTGCTCTCTTAATATTTTATTATACTGTATGTTTGCTTATTATACTACATAATTCATTGTACTTATCTGGTATTACAATGTATTATATATTATAAGACATTCATGCAATACCTTATGGTAATGAAGTAATGAGTGATGTAACTCATTACTTTTGCAGTAATATAATTACAAGTAATTTATTATTATTTTCTAGTAACTTGCCCAACACTGTTTAGCTGTCTCTGGATATCTTGTAGCAAATCCAGTGGTCACATATATGAGAGAGACTCTGCACACTGATCTGAGGTCAGTATGTGTTTATTGAAAAGATATTGTCACTGGCTACAAGATGTGAGGCTGCAGCAGTCTAGTGAACAGTGTGTGGATTCTACTTCATTCTGTCTATTCTTGCTGGGAGCTTCTAACTAACAACTATCTACAGATATCAGACTCATGTCTTATTAGCACAAAGTGTGGAGATGAAATTGTGAATTAGACTTGCAGTTTCCACTCTGCTCTCAAAGTGATCGTTCATAAACATATGGACACTCCATGCATTGCTACATTTATTTGTTTTTAAATATGGTTATTTTTTTGTACAGTTTGTATTGTATGTACACATGCAGGCCTAAAAAAACACTGTTATGCCATATGTTATTGCAATTTCCAAAGAAAAGAAATGTGTGTTTACAGTTTAGCACAATACATTAAACATTTTCAAGCAACCAGAACTGTTGCTCACTTGTTGAATGTGCTAGAATAAATTAGAGTCCCCAGGTTTCGAAAAGACCTGCTGATAAGCCCAAACTATCTCCTGAAAAAGAGCAGTATCTAGCCTACACAAAATGCTGCAGTGCTTCATGGAGCCCTCGTTGTGGCAAATATCTCCTGATAATATATCTGGATACTGGATTCATGCAACATCCATACAACTTATTCACCAGAAAAAGAGGCATGAGCATGGGTACTAAGTGACTCCACAATGTAGTTGGGCATGTGGTTGCGTCTACAAGATTACTAAGACAATACACACAAATCTCTGTAAAGCAGTGTGGTTAAAGGAAAAAAATTAATTTGGGGTAAGGTCAACTCTCCAGTGTCATGTACTGTACAGTTCTGCCTGCCACACAATCTGACCTAAGCCACTGTCCGGTTAAACATGGTGCAAAGCCAGTTCCTCATGTGATCAGCAAGTTAAACCTGTCAAACAGTGCCTTGGTGATAGGCAGCTCCTCCAATCAGTGATGCAACTGTGAAGGCACAGTTGAGTCAGATACATAAATAAGACATCCGAAGGTAAAGTTCACTGCAGGTCTTTCCTAACAAGCAAAGCTGTTTATTCTGCCTTCACCTGTGAACAAAATCTCCCCTTCCTCGCCATGCTGGAGGCCACATCATTTGAGAGAGAGACAGTGACAGGCACCCTAAGAGGCAGTGGGATTGTTATGAAGATGTCAGAAAAACATGCAGGAATTCAGCCCATCTGAAGACTTAGATTTCTGGAAATTCATTGAGCTGTCATGCAGGCACAGTGATGACATTTGTTTTCACCAGAGAGTGACAATATTTCCATTGTATACAGGAAACATGATGTGTGCACACCTGTATTTAGACAGGTGAGGAGGAGAATATGCATGTGAATATGTATCCAGGTTGAACTGTAAATAAATTAGTTACAGTGATTAACTACCACTTTACCAATACAAATTTAAGGAAGTATCCACACATATTATTAATAATAATAACAATAACTGATACTTAACTTATCCTCTTGGGGAATTACTTGTGGACAGGCTACCCCCTTAAAGACACCAAGGGTTTGGTTTTCACTGTGTTGTCCACGGACACTTCGACATGTATCCCAGAATTGGGGGCATCTTGGAGTCGAACCACTGACCCTAGCTGTCGTACACAATTACCCTACCAACTTTTGCCCCAGAATTATATATATATATGTAATTATAAACAATTGACAATGTGCAGAATTATATGTATTTGTGTTGGTAATATTTTTAAAATGCAATGATAAGAAAATAATTGATATATTTATTTTTTTGGCTTTTTATTTTTTTTTATTCACATATTGCCTGTTTTGTGCAACATACACTCTGAAGTCCAAAGAATGCTTTGGAGGATAGATGCACATTGAAGGCACAGAAATCAAAATAGTATTTATATTTGATAAGCTTGAAGTAGTGAGATTTCTGGCTTTTTGGTTAGAAAATGAATTATCCAAAAAGTTGCAATTAATATTCTGTTAATCCACTAACTGATCCATTTAATCAATTAATTTCTTCAACTAGCAATGATGATAATAATACAAAAGCAGTCTGACTCTGTTGAAATAGACACTCTTCCACAAGAAGAGTGTTACTATTCCATAAAATCTAAGCCCATCTGTTGGTGGGGGATTTAGAACCCCCCCTGCAGCCACTTTTATAAAATGAACTGTAAATTGGTTTGGTGCAGGCTGTACGAACATCACAAAGACAATCCTGTGATCTACTTTGCTCCACATTGTAGGTTTATCCACCTTAAGCCCCTACTTAAAAACAGCCAAAGCCTAACTTCCCCGGGGACTGACGACCGGATTCAACACTTGGATTTTTGGAATTTTACACTAAATTTTATTTACGTGCCTCAACGCCTGCATGATTCACAAAAATCTGACATGTCAGTAATTTTCACTGAAATGGCCCCTTGAACAAAGCGAGCTAAGTTGGGATCTCCCACCCCGCCCCTCACTTCTCCACTTACCGTCCACACAGGCGGGTCTGGCTCTTGTAGTTCCAGCAATCTGACCCTTCTTACAAGCGCAGCGGGCCGTCTGCCTGGCGATGGTCCGCCGTGGTTGGCTGCTGTCCCTGTCCAGCGTCACAATCTCACATGTCCCCGCTGCCAGCTGGCCTGGAAATAACAGTACACCACATGATGTGAGGTCAGAGAGATGAAATCATAAACAGGGCAAAATAAACTAATCTAGGTTTACACTTTGTCATATGGCTTTTCACTTGTAAGTGAGGTACAAAGGGAGAAGAAATCGATTGCATAGTGCCATGAGAAGAAATGCCTCAGTTTCGTGAGACATGAGAGCCAGATAGGGAAGAGTGTCAGAGCTGAGTGTGCAGTGAGCAGCTCGTTCCACCACTGTGAGACCATGGGTTGAGGAGCTTTGCTTGGCGTCTTTTGCTGCGCGGTGTGGGGACTAGCAGATGCCATTCCTTGTTAGTGGACAAAAGGGACTGTATTCCTGGATGACAGTGTTCAGGTATCTGTATCTTTTATTCATTTTGTATTCAGTTCAGTGATGTAGTTATATTATTAACAGTGATGTAGTTATGTTATTTTTATAAAGACCTTCACATATAAACGTAAACAAAGAAACTGATCCTGGACATCAGGAGATGGAGACACAATGGCCACCATCCCATCAGCATCGGTGGTGAGAGGGTGGGAGTGGTCCAGAGCTTCTGATTTCTTGGGGTTCACATCAGCCAGGACCTGTCATGGACTATTAACACATCAGTGATGGCTGAAAGAGAACTTCAGAGGCTCCACTTCCTGCGGAGCCTGAAAAGAGCAAAACTACCACAACAGGAGCTAGTGAATTCTACAGGTGCACCACAGAGTCAGTGATCACATACTGCATCACTCTGTGGCACTCTGGTTGCACCTCGGAGAACAGGAAGGCCCTGCAGGGCATCATCAAAACAGGTACCCAGCTTCCATCACTGGAAGGAATCCACCATGCCCGGTGCAGCTGCAGGGCTGAGAAAAGCCCATCAAGGACCCAACCCACCCTGGACACAAACTCTTTACCCCGCTGCCATCCAGCAGGTGCTACAGAACCCTGCCCGCATAACCCGACTGAGAAACGGTTTTTACCCCACAGCCATCACAGCGTTGAACTCACAGCACTCTCTCCCCCTATCAACATATTCACTGGACTAAACTGTTCACCTGCACTCACCCTCGCCACTTACAGTTCACACTTGTTTTCACATAACTAAATTATTACATACTGTCTGCCGCCCCCATACCCCTCACTGCAATATCATGACATGTATATTATTTCTATATATGCATATTTATATTTACATTCCTGTGTAATGCACTTTACATGCACTTTACATTTTTATATATCCCATCTAATGTGTATATATTCAATCAACCTACCTGTGCCTTATTCTGCCTTTATTCTTTTATACTAGGGCCGGGGCGATATGGACGAAAACTCATATCTCGATATTTTTAAGCTGAATGGCGATATACGATATATATCTCGATATTTTTTGATCCCATAAATTTAGCACATATGAAATAGGTTTTGTAAAAAAAAAAGCTGCACTGCTGATTAATCAATTAAGAGTTTTCATGAGTGTAAGAGTTTTGTGGCGTGGTTTGTTTCGGGCAGGGGGTTGAGGCGGCTTCACGGCCGTGGTGGCAGCATGCGTTTAACACACTCTTCGTACTGCATCTCATGGCGCTATTGTAAATGGAGAAAAAGATTTGAAGTGCTCGAAGCTTTCATTGGAACTTGTTTTCTGCATTATCTACAAAACACATTATTCTGCTTCTCATCTGATGCTTGGAATCAGAACTACCTCCAGATGATTGAGCCATTGCTGCTACATATACCAACCAGCTCCTCACCGCCCCTCCTGCTTTCTTCCTTCTCCATGCTACTTGGTTAAAGCAGTGTGAAGGGGCGGGCTATGAGTTGTGTTCAGAGCTAGAGCGTGGCGGGCGGGGCTGTCTTTAAGTTGTGAGAGAGCAAAACAGGAAAGAGGCAAAAGAGCTCTTTACGAAAGCGTCTCATTTTATATCTCATTTAGAAGTATAACGATAATTTTAAACTATCGATATATCGGCCAGCCCTATTTTATACCTTTATACTTCATGCTTGCTCCAAACTATATTTTATTGTACTTGTACAATGACAATAAAGGCATTTCTATCTATACCTATCTATCAAGATATTCAACAAACTTTAACAACAAGCTAGTTGGCTAACATTTACTACTAACTGACTAACCACATTGTGTATGTAGCAGGGAAGCTGTATTAAAAAAAGCTTTCACAAACCCAAGAATATCTCCACTAGAACTGCTCAGTAGCTAACAAAGACACTGCGGTGGCACTGAGCAGCTCACAGATGTGCACGTGTGAAGGGACTTCAAAAGACAATGGTAAAGAAATTATTTTTAAGTTTCAGCTACCTAAAGACTACCCATTTCCCATTAAAGGCCACATTATATCAGCACACCTCTTTGAAGGTAATGTACTCATTAGCCATGAATGAAACACATGAATACTGATGAACATTGTAATTGCTGCCAAGCAGCCCCATCTTACACACACACACATCCTCCATGTATTCAATCAGGTGACCTTTAGCCTTGTAGCCGGGCCCTTGCTGCTCGCAAATTAACCTTTGTCTGTGTGTGAGGGCCCTCGGGTGCCATCCTGCAGAGGCTTATCAGGATCTAATTGTGATTGGCAAAGGGATGGAAGTTGTGATTAAATCTGTACTTGAGTCCCAGACACTTAGGTGGCTGGCTTAATGAACTGAGCCGTGAGGGGTCACACCCGAGGTAATGGGGATCTATCAGGATTCATCTACACATTGGTACCTGTGGTGACCATGGCTGCAAACAGGAAAATGCAGTATGCAGCTATTGTATTGAAGTGTCTCTATAAGTATATGAATATATACCCTGGCTTACCATACAGTATAAATAAAAAGACATTTTTGTAATTGCCTAATTTTTGTCATTTATTGTTGCTAAAAACATGAGAGGTAAAATGACAACAACATCTAACCTGTCATGTCTTTTGAACCCATCACTTGTACCCCACCCCACATCACCAGCTCCTTGCCTTGCTCTCTCTTCTTCTGTCTTCCCTTCTTCCTTTACATCACTTTTTTCCTTCCTTTTGCAACTTCTCTGTCTTCTCTTGGTGATGCTGGATAATAACTTTTCATGTAAGCTCTTGTGTGTATGTGAATCTGTTAATGTATGTGTGTGTGTGTTCACTTGCTGTATCCGACCCCACACATTTCTGCGGATCATCTACTCCCTGCCTTCCTCCTGCTTTTCTCTCTTTGTCAGTTCTTTCTCCTTTGAAACTCTTTCATTGCAAGAAGGTGAAAAGACTGTTTGGATATCTCATGTAATGACACAAATCACTGTGACACTGAGGTAACGTGTGTGACATCAACAAACTCAAGACTGGGGCTGATTTGACGTTGTGATTCTCTGTTCCTTTTCCTTGTGTTGATGGAGCTCTTTAATTGCCTACATGTTTTTGCAGCTTTTAGTGTCACAGCTGTAGCTGCTGGAAAACTGAATCAATTTCATTTTATTGTCCTGCAATGCATATTGTCTTTTTACATGTGCACTGACATCTTTATGTGAGATGATAAATAATCTTCTAATTTTAAACACAGTTTAAAAATACAATACATAATTGTGCCCTGCCTTATGAAATTCATACAGTACCACTGTATTTACTATCATTGTCTCTATACTGTACAAATCCCATTGATACTTGACACCTGTCTATGTCCAAAACCTTTGAGTGTCTGCAGGCATCAAACTCTAAATCTTAATATACACCCTCAGGAAACTATGATAATTGCTACTAAAGTATAGTGCCAAATCATCCAGTTGAGATATTTTACTAGATAATGAAAACTCTGACCTGCTGTTGGCACCAGATGAAAATATGGGAATCACAGAATTCCTCCTCTTGGGACCATGGATGTCTACACCAAATCTTGTCAAGACCTTTCAATAACAACAAAAAATGTCTACCTCATGATTGAAAAAAAGCTAGAGGAATAGTCAAGACTTCTCCAAAATCATTCGAATTTATATTATAGGGCCCATGAATCTTTACTCAAAATTCCATTTAATATTTTTTGAGATATTTCAAGTCTGGACCAAAGTGATGGATAGACCAACTGACTGGCATTGCCATTCCTAGAGCCACCAGCATAGCCAGAGTGATAGTAAGTCTGTCTAGTCCTGAATCTTGAAGTATTTGAGGTGTTAGAGAAACCACTCCATAGAGATTTACACAAGTGAATTAAAGTTTTAAACAACTTGGTTTCAGCTCCAAGCATTCAATGTGTTTACAGTCTACCTAAAAATTGTGTGCCAGAACCTAAGGACATGCTGGTCTCAGTCCCCCACTAAAGCAGGAGTCGACTTCATTGCTTCTTTTCTAAAACAAATTGCTCCAAGCGTCCTTGTGGCTCAGCCTCCAGAATGCAGAGCCAGGGGACACCACTACCATTGCCACACATAACACAGTAAAACGAAATAAACAAATAAAAAAAAGAACAAACTGAACCAAACATCCACAGCACAAGAAAGTGCAGTATGGGTCCTTATTTAGGCCTGTAGGATATCTGCAGAAAAGGTTATAAAATATTACAGGATGCAAAACTCTGTGAAGTCAATTTACACATTTGGTCCAAAAAACAAAAACTTAACATTTCTATATTTTCGCATGGTTTTTATACATGAAACCACGTGAGATGTAGTCCAATCTCTTCACAGTTATCCTGTGAAGAAACTGGACTGTGAAGAGAGGAAACCGTAATCCTGTTTCCTGGAATAGCCTCATGAATAGTGGGAAAAATCTAAAGCTGGCAGGTATTCTCTGAAACGAACCCAAAGCTTGTACCAGTAGTGCTATGATTTATCATCATCCTTATCGGCTACTGTTGTTGAGCAGTTGTCAGTTTGGCCAGCCAAATGGCTGATTAAAATGTATGTGTGGCCACCCTAGAGTGAAATGAAAGCTTTGACTGTGGCAGAAGATGGATTCATGTGGCAGAGCGTATGGCTTAATACAATGTAATGTTATTGACATGCTCCTATGCTTTATTATTTCTCCTCCTGCTCCTCAGCACATTGCAATTGCTCTGCCATACAAGGCCATTTGACAAATGTCTAGGACAGCTACAACACTGAGAATCATGACATTTTCTCCTCTTCTTTTCCTTGTATGTTTTGCACAGATGTTTTTTCAAGACACTCTTTTAAATTGCAATTTTAAATCTATTCTTGTTTTTCCTTCTCAAGAGATACAACTAAAAGTTTCTTCTTATTCTTTTAGAGCTGAATCAGATGCTTCGATATTTATAAAATGCATGGTTTAGGTTTGGAGGAAGGGGTAGGGATAGTCTTTTATTTTGTCCTTTGAATCTGCAGAGTGCTGGAGTCACGCTGGGAATGCATACTGTGCTGCACAAGAAACACTTATTTCCAAAGAAATTGCTAGGTCCAACACAAAAATGCAGTGTGCCACAAAATGCAATGACCATACTGAAGTGTAGTAAGGAGTTTTAAATTACCACTCATTTTTACAGTAATACTTGTGGCATAAATAAGAGAGATGGAGGCTCAAATGTAATGTTTTCTAATACTCATCATGGCTACTAGCAGTTCCTCAACAATCACCTGAATTCCTTTGGTACTGATAAGAAAAAACAACAACAAACAAACTCAAAGTCTGATAGTTATGAGCCAAGATCTCAAGTTAGGGGTCATGAGTTCTAAATGGATTTCTGGACATTATGCGTTAATAATCATGCTTTAGTTAGCAGTGTCTGTCACATCTCCAATTTGACTGAGGTAAGACAATAAGGGATGTGGCAAATGGCTGATGTGTCAGGGGAGTAGTGGCGACTAATATATGCAAAACTTTGGATGCTATTTCGATCAGGGTAGATTATCTTTTTGTATCCATATATGTTCACATTCCTAATAAAGTACTGAAGGCATACCAGTGGAGCAGAGCCAACACAGCCAGTAGGAGCCATGCATCTTACACTTAGTCACACTATTGTGGTTTGAGCCAACCAAGCAACTGACATCGGCATCCTTAGGGCACTGTGTTCTCGCTAACAGGGCTAAAAATATGCCGTGTAAGGTGAGGAACTTTAAATGCTGAAATATAGCATATTGATTTGTGTATAAAGCAAACATTGTTGTCATGTGTGTCTGAGGAGCAGAATGATTGTGTGTTTGTGTTTGTGCTTGGCTGTAAAGCAATAAAAAATTCCAACATGTGGACATGCTCATTTCATCACACAAGAATATAATTCATCAAAATGATGCATATAATGACTAAAACCTTGCTAACAAAAATCCTTTTCCACGTATTCTCCACTTTTCATAGAAACACCACATGGCAGCTTGATGTAATGTAGGTTGGAACCAGCATCACATCTGTTCTGCAGGAGAGGACAGAGTATGTACATTTTAGACATTACCAGATTAAAATACTATATCACTCCAGCATGCTACAGCTGTTCAAAATGAGAGAGGAGAGTCAGGCGCCAAGACTACAAGTCTGAAATCCCATTTTTGATCCAAACATTGCATCAGTAGAACCTTGATGTCATCCCTCTACCCTGAGGCCTGGCGGTCTAGTTTTTAAATGAATCCTTTTAACAAGCCTAATCAGAGGCTGGAAGCGCCAACTGAAGAGCATGTGGTTTAACAAGAAGGCGTGTGGAGGAGATGGAACTTCAGCTTTAGGTGAAAGAACAATCGGATGATGTAGGGTCTAAATTAAATCTCCAAAACAACCTCCCCTTGAACAGGAGGGAAACAGGGTACAGAAACAATAAAGATAGCCAATTACTTGGTCTTCAGTTAATTTAGAGACTGCACCTTAATAGTCACTGAAAGCCACTTGAGGAGGATACACTATGTCCTTAATTTTTAAAGGTGTGAAAAATGATGGAAGCAATGTATCTTGACATTTTGGAGAATACCTTTACTTGTGGTATTGCAACCTCTGTGTTGACCATGTGACACACATTGGCCCAAAAAGCATTTTTCCAATAGAGAATCATTGCATAAACAGTGTCTACAAAACCATAGACAGAATACATTTTTCTGAGAGTTAAAAACCCTGCAAATTGACTATTTTTATTAGCAGACTTTGATCCATTCTGCCCTTAATTTTTCCACTCTGCCGAGAGGCGCTAACGGGGTTGCTAATTCACATGCACTGTGGGCCCAAAAATGCAAAGCATGAGAATCAGCCAGGTAATTTTAAAAGCTGAAAGCTGGACGAATCAGGATTTTTTCAGACAATGCACCACTGAGCAGCTTTCATAGGACTGAATGGGCGCCGTGTTTGAATACGTAATCCAGTTCTTATAATACATCCATGAAGCCAACATGTGACATTCTTAGTCTAGCTAAAAAGGGTGTAATGAGTGTAATGAGTGGTAGAAAGTGATTATTTTACCTTACAGCATAGCCAGGCTAGCTACTTAGCCTACAGGGATTCAAGTGTATTAATCTTCTCATTTAACTGTCATAAAGAAAGTAAATATCTTATGTAATATATTTTCCCAAAATGTGACTGCAAATTGTCTTGAACTTAACTTTTTGACCAGCTGTGTTTCCTTGATTTATGCAATTTAAATAGAAACACTGGGAAAATAAATGTGATTAAACACACACACACGCATACCAAGCAGTAGATTGCTGTTAGAAAGTACTGAACTTCAAACTGCCTCAGCTTACAGAAGACATTCATTTCCCCTCTAACACTGATAGAGTGACCAAAAACTCATCATAAAGCTAGCCTTGAAATTATTAATACCCTGCCTATGCTGCCATGAGTCAGAGAAAGTTATGGAGACAATTCTCATTGGGAGCACTCTCTCATCATGATGAGAGAGCGACTGAGAGAAAGAGAGGGGGAGAACTGTGGTCTGGCTGGTCTATTTTGGGTGAAGAAAGCTTGTAGGAGCACTTCTCTTACTTTGCGGAGTCACTCTGAAAAGTGTTTCTATCCCCTTTTCTTAAAATGCTTGGGCACGCAGCAGGCAGAAGCACTAACATATACTGTGTACACTAAAACATAAACATATGCACTTATAAGCATATAGGAATATAAGCACAAATGTAGCATATAAATGTGAAATATAACCACAATATAAAGCTTGGACTTAATAATCTAAGCCAGAAAACAAAACAAAAAAACTATATGTGTGTACAGTAGATAAACAGTTGTTTAAGCTATAAAGGTATGGTATTTAAGATATAAACCCTCTACTGGCTAAATGTACAAATAGACAAGGTGAGTATATGGGGAATGAGAGTGCACAACATTGTTGTTGAAAAATTATAATCAACAATTATTCATCATGAATTAATAATTACAAAAAATAAACAAATAAATAATCTGGTAAGCAAAAATATCATAGATTGTTTATTGAAGCATATCTAATGTGCAGCAACAATGAGCTGATAAACAGAAGATTAATTTGCTAGTTGATGATCAATTAATAGTTTAGATCATTTTTCAAGAAAAAAAAAGCCAATGATGGTAAATTGATGCATATAAAATGGACTGTTGCATGGAGAAAACAAGGCATTTGAAGTGAAATGAGATTAATCAATAGCAAAAACATTGTTAATTCAAATCCAGTTATGCACTATTATTTGCAGGTAATTAAAAATACCTTGGCATTTTTGTTGTTTCTGGGTGACTAATTTATTAACTGCACAAATAATGAACAAATTATCTGATAACAAAAGCCCTAGATGGAGATGGGAGATCTCATCTTTTTACAGAAGCCCCAGGATGCCAGTACTTTTGAACAGCTGCATTTGGGATACAGGCTTTTGGGCACATTATTTTAAACCTAATGCATTTTTTTTTCTTTTGCAATGACTTGATTACAATAAATTAAATTCCCTGTGTAGCTTAATAGGGTTTTCATAATTAAGGACCCCCTTTTCCTACTGTGACCTTGTGTAAAGCACGTAAAGAATGGTGTTTTCCCATGAGATGCCCTCTTTTCCCCAGCGTTAATGTTTTAGAATAATGAACTCTGCTTAATAACAGGGTGTTGGCATGAAACAATGAATGATCATCAATTAAAATGGTGGGAGAAAAAAGGAAAACAAATGTCCCTGGTAACACTTGGTAACACAGAAAGCTTATGTGAATATGCACACACACTCACACGCATACTGTACCAGTGACACTTCATTACTGAAATTAAGCACATTTTCGACCCCCAGAGAATATGTCACAACAGGGCAATGATGATAAGGTGAAATCTCTTAAATGTTGCTAGGATTCTGCAGACTATAGACCCCTGGGTGAACATGTGAAAGTCCAATCATTCCTCTCTTTCTACACCCTTGGGGGACAGCAGCTAGGTGTGTCAGATGGTGTTAGGCTCCTGATCAAAGCCACCTGAGTTCCAATGTGTGAAAATCTATAATAAAGCATCTGCAAGTGTGTGTGTGGTTAAGTGTTAACATACTTGTGTGTACTCTATACACGGATTCTTTCTTGCACATGTTGCTTAACTGCAGTTGCCATTTTACTTTTAAACTTGCTCTTTTGTATTTATACTTTGAATTTTTCAAAAAGGCTTATTTCCTGCTTTCACTCTATCTTCCATTTATTCTTTCACTACACACAGAGGCACTCAGCAGGGTGCAGGACATTCACAATTTACATCTCCAGCCCTTTGCCAACTAAATATCAGTTGAACAAAGCTATTTTTGAGAAGAAAAGTCTTTATTCCCATTTCAAAAACGTTCATTCATTGTTGTGATGATATTTTGGTAAGTGACGTTTTCAAACGTGACATGAAGAAGAATGTGGAGCTACAGTGATGGCCCGGAGGAAACACAGCTAATCTCACAAGTCACAGTTGCAGTCACCATAGAGAGAGTAATGGATTTATGTTTCTGCATCATGGTGTCACAGAGGCTCAGCAGCTCTGCTGGAGGCATCGCTAGAGCTGAGGTGCAACGCATCAAAAATGTAAGTGCTGCTTGGGGCTAGAGGGGCTACACTGATACAACACAGGGACAAAGTGTGACTGGTCAAGTTGAGCTCCTTGCACTTGTTCCTCTGAGTTTCTCATGCAAGCAAATGAACAATGCTTCAGTTCCACCTAAATATCACCTAAATAAAATGCTAAACATGCATGTGATGAATAGTCCATCAATGCTAATGCAGCAGTTCTAAGTTCAGGTCAGTCTTAAGTGGGTATGTGGTGATTCTTCTACATAATAATGGTTGATACTTTATTAATCCCCTTGGGGCAATTCTTGTGGACAGGCTGCCCCCTTGAGGCGCCAAGGGTTCGGGGTTCTGTGTCTTGTCTAGGGACATTTCTTAATGGGCCAGGAATTGGGGGGAACCAGGAAGTGAACCACAAACCCTACTGGCTAGCTACTGCTGAATGCCCTGCAACTGCACCACGGTTGCCCCTAACCTCTCAAACTTACCCATAACCACTGAAACATAAAACTAAAGACTCAATTAGGCTTATTATTTGTGGTTAGAAGCTTCTAAAGAGCAATTGTTGTTCTATAATAATATTGCCACATAACTCCACGAGGTAGCCTAAAAGTTCAGTTCACAGTCCCCAAAAATAAGTTCACATTCATTTCTCTAACATCACACTTTAGAGAACCAAATTTCTGTGAGATACTTGTTTTGTTGGCAAGGTGAGGGTGGGGGCAGGGTTAGTGGCCTCCGTGATTGATGGAACATTTGGCTCCAAAATGCAACTTACTGTACAGTCCCCGAATGCCCCACATACATTGAGTGAATGACGGCAGGGAGGAAAGATGAGGGAGAACTGGTCTCTAATCAGGGTGTAGGAACAAAACCTTTGCCATGACACTCATGTTCAATGTTTCTTAGTTGCAAAACAATTAGTTCAGTTCATCAGAGTGTCTTCAACCATACTTTCTTATCAATCAAAACATCCATTTAATTTACTCCTACTCCCAAAATATTTTGGGATAACCATGACCTGGATGACTGAGAATCTTCACAGACATTTGACTCTTACTACAAAACACCTCAGTACAGGAACATAGGAAATCCAACTTATTTGCTGATGTGGAAAATAGGAAAAGTTACCTTTGGGATGGATGTGGGTGTTTGTGGGGTCCTCCAGTGCTGTAAAACTATTACATTCTATCTCTGTAGCCTTCATTTAAAACTTTGAACCAGTACCCAAACTGAATGATGGTGATGGGTGATGCTTTTGGCTGCTTTCAGGTGGACCATTTCAACAGTGGACTCAATCGAGTGTCTTACATTTCCAGCTACAGCTAATTCGTGAGGTAAAAATGTGGCGTACGAGAATATGCATGATTCTTTATTCATAATCACCTCCTATTGGCTGGAGGTGTGATACCCATGTTCACCTCCAGCCAATAGGAGGTGGTTATGAATATTGCAAATTTTATGTGAACAGAGTTCAAAGCAGCAGCTGGTGGACAGAGGAGAATCTGGGCTGCTGATATATTTAAAGCAATCCAAACAAAATTTTGTGAATAATATATCACAATTTAATATATTTACAGTATTTTTAAGAATGAGTTGAAAAGGTCATTACAGCAGCTCTGTAAGCTGTGGTTTAATGACCTTAACCAGGCTGGTCAGACACATTTCACAACAGTAAAACTTTGGATAAAACTACAAATATTTATAATTTGATTCATTTACATGCCATTTGATTGCATTTACACCAAAGAGGATATACTTATCAATGGGGTAATGAAATTCACAGAGCACTAAACACAATGTTAATGATCAGTTAAATGTAAGTGGCTGTGATATTAATTATGTTGTGGTGTTATCTAGTTTTTCATGATCGTATAAAAATCATATATAGCGACACTAGTGTGTAGCCTCTGCACTTGTTTATGGGAGTGGCAGGGTGCATGGATCCTTTCACTGCAGCTTGATCAGCATGCAGGCTGAGGTGCGGGGGAGAGTGGTGAGTGAATACAGAGGCTGCAGGCCCCGGCGCTGCCTTTAATCTCCCTTCCCCATTTAACTTGGCCTCTGTGCTGCTGCTCTGCCGAGGCTCAGCTGGGGCATAAAGACACACACATATACGCATACACATCTCTCTGTCCGCCAGCCTCTCCCAGTCTTATCTGTCCTCTGATCTGTCTTTCTATTAGTGTGTCCCCATCTCTCTGTTTGTCTCTGACAGTTTCTCTTTTTTGTCCCTATTTTGGTGCTTCAAATCACTGCTTGTCTTGTCTTTAGAATAGAAAATCTTTACTATACGCAACTAAATAAACATACCTAAATAAGTACTGTACACCTAAACAGGAACTACTCAAAAAGTTATGCAATTATGGGGATTTTCCAAAAGGTAATATGCAGTTTCAATACTTGTCAAGAATAATTTCTGATTTGATTTTACTCTCTTTACTATTAACCAACACTGCAGAATGCATTTAATAAGATCAGTGGTGCATTTTGGGGTTTGGTTGTAGTTATCTTGAGCAATAAGGGGCTTGTTTTTCCTTATTGCTGTATCCATGCCTCTGAAATATTATTGTCTGCATTTTTTTTAAATAAAGTGTTCTTCATTGGCTGGTTCTGCTTTAGATGTTGGGAGCGGTAAGAGAAGTTTATTCCTAAAGAGTTTTCTTCCTCTAAATGTTGTTGTAAGAGTGTTGTCCTCTTCCATAATTCACATCATATTCAGTAATTAAAATTAACAGGATGAAAGTTGTTTTTAAAAGCTTTCTTTGTGTGTTTTTATTGCTTCTGCCCTTGTGCTTTGGAGTGGGTAGCCTAGAGAAAATAAAAAGGCATCTTTTTTTGTGTCTAATTTAATTTGAGTTGAACTTCAGGTAAACCTTTATTCTTGTTCTTTTGTGTGGAGAAGTTGGCAAATCTTATTAACAACTGAACCCAATTCATTGTGGTGAGTTTAGTATGTGGTGGATACCTTCCTCAGGTTTTGCAAGAAAAGATAAGGGCATTGTCATTGGTCTTGGCATTAGGCTGTTTATAAAAATCCAGTTTGCTCAAGACAGTGAGCAAAGCAAGCGCACAGAGAGGATAATGGTTCTTGAGCATTTAATTATTTAAAGGCAGAGAGTCAATATATGAACAGGCAACACTGTACTTCTTGCCCGCAAAGAAGATAATAGCTCCTGCAGGCAATGTGGCTTTAAGGAACTTTTTAATTTACTACTCTGTAACTGCATTTTCAGAGAAACGGGGAGTAGAGGTCTGTAGTATAGTGCAACCACACAGTCAAAAGATAAAACACAATTTTCTAGGTCTATTAAGTCACTGACCTCTAAAAAACAGATGGAACAGCTTCTTGCTTTGGCTAACACAGCTGTAACCCAGGAAATGCCCATCTAAAGTGCTGGATCAGGGAGAAAGTTATTTTTTATTTTTTTCCAGAGAAAAAAGCTGAAAGCAAGATTTAAGATATAGGAGTTTAAAACAAAAAGATGTGACCATTAGAATATCCACTCTCTGGCTGGTGGGTGGCTTTTGGCTGCTTTTCAGGTGGACTGTTCCAACTGTGGGCTTACATCAATAAGTGAAAGTGAGGGTAATAAACATCTTGGAAGAGTCTACTCTTTTTCAACACTAAACGCTACTAATCCGTAGCGTTTGTTCGCATATAATGTACAAACACATTATACCAAAAATTATAATTGTGTTCCAGAAGTTGGAAGGGTGCATTTTTGTAGCCTTACCAAAACAACAAGCAGAGAAGTGAAAGGAATAGGTTAAACAGTGTGTTTGTCTGCTCTAACAGATGTTGCAATTGTTGACATGCCCATCTGAGCAGTATACTACTGTACATACAGTAGCAACTTGGCATTACTTCTAAAGCCAAGGACCACACAACAATAGGTTATGGGGTTACAGGTTACATTAAACTGTGTAGTATTTCTGTTTTCCCTGCTGTGTCCTGATCTTTATTGTATTTGGGATTCAAGCATCCATTAGCTGAGATAATGGCAGCTGTATGTGCCATGTTGATTGGTTAGTCCCCATCTTTTGATGTTAAAAGTGGAGGGGTTTGAAAACAAATCTGCCAAAAAGGGTTATCAGCCAAAACTAATGTTTCCTTAATTGGCCAAGTAGAGTTAGAACCATAATGGAATGAAGATAAGTTTGTTGGGATATGTCCTCTGTACACCACCACATTGAATTTGAAATGAAACACTCAAGATGTGAGTGAAGCCAAGATTTTCAGCTTTAATTGAAGGGCTTTGACTAAAGTGTAGCATTACCCTTTTAGAAATGACAATCATATATAAACACACACATAAATAATGGAAGAAAATACCATATTAACAAAATTAAACATTTCCTTTAATACTTGACGGAAAATCTTTTGCAGTCAATGACTGCCTGAAGTGTGGAACCCATGGACATGACCAAATGCTGAGTTTCCTCCCTTGAAATGCCATTTTACTGCAGCTGCTTTCAGCTGTTACTTGTTTGTGGGTCTTTCTGCCTTCAGTCTTCAGTACGTGAAAAGCATGCTCTATTGGGTTGAGGTCAGGTGACTGACCTGGCCAGTGAAGAATATTCCATTTCTTTGCCTTGAGAAACTTTCGGGTAGCTTTCGCTGTATGTTTTAGGTCAGTATCCATCTGCAGTACGAAGAGGTGTCTTGTCAGTTTTGCAGTATTTGGCTGAATGTAAGCAGATAATATAGCCCTATACAGCTCAGAATTATTAAACACCTGTGGCACAGGTCCATTAGCAGTCATACCTGCCAATGCCATAACACTGCCTCCACCAAGTTTGATGCATAATGTGGTATGCTTTTTCTTCCCATCATTCTGGTACAAGTTAGTCTTGGTTTCACCAGTCCAAAGAATCTTATTCCAGAACTGTTCAGGCTTTTTTAGGCGTCTTTTGGCTAAATCTGATCATGGTTTTCCAGGTATGTGTATTTAAATGTCTGTAACTCCTGAATGGTTAAAGCCATAGTTTTGTCAAACTCCTTCAATTAAAGCTGAAGGTTTTCACTTTGCTCACATCTTGACTGTTTCATTTCAAATTCAATGTGGTCATGTACAGAAGACAAATGCCAAAAAAACAAATCTTTATTCCATTATTTATGCACTTAACTGAGTCTTACACACACAAACACACACACACAAACAACAACAAAAAAACAAAAAACAAACATTGTCTAGAACTTAACAATTCCTAGCATGTTTTTATTCTTGACAAGTTTGGGTCTTATCAGGGCTCTTAGTTTGTAGTAACTCATAATTTACAGAACCCGAATGGTAATCTTCTTGTAAGTACCAGCAACAGTAGTAATTTCAGTTGTATATCTGGAAGTTTCTAAAAGTTTTGAGAGATAAATCTGCCACAATGACCATTGCAAACTGGATGACAGGCCTAGAAACAGAAACCAAAGAAATTGGAATTTAGTAAACAGGCATTTACCAGCTGCCTTCAGCTGTTTCATACAAGAAAACAGTGGAGAATACAAAAAATAAAAATAAAAAGACAACCTTCTATGCACCCAACTACTATTGCGCAACATAAGGGCACCAATAAAAGCCAGACAGTGACAGTGAAGCATGCAGCTGTCACTTCATTAAGACTTCAAAGTTTGCAGTTTGTGTATCTGTGTGTGGATGTCACTGTGTCTGGTAGTAAAAGGAGAAGAAAAAGAGATATGATGGATGGAGAGAGGAGGCAAATGAGAGAGAGAAATGTTGCAGAAAAATACTGAGCAAAAAGACAACAGAGAAAGAGTGGTCTATGCTATGACCAAGCTTATTCAGTACTGATTTATCACTCCCTACTTCTCTTCACCTCCCCTCTCTTCCAAAAAAGCTGAATAGAGATGATTCTCTCGTCTGAACAAAGGGCCTTCTCCTAATCATTGCAATAATTCTGCCGGCAGTTGAGTGACTGACAATGAGACAACTATGCAGAGCACGAAACACACAGCTCATCTCATGTCAGACCATTGTTAAGGGTGGCTTTCATTCATGTACACACACACACACACATTTGCACAAGCTATGCTCCCTCAGAGCTGCATGTCACTGACTGCTACAGTTTTCTGCTTGTTGGAAACTGAAATACCTACACTCAGGAATGCCATCTGATTGAAGCATGTAAAAGAGAGGACGAAAGCAATGTTTTCCCCTGCCTTTTTTCTTCATTTCAAATGCTCTACAGATGAATAATTTGGTGTCCATATGATGTCTGGTGGAGGGATTGGGATGTGGGGGATGTTAGACTGTCAGACACAGGGACAAGCTGTCAGACACTGTCATTTTCTCATAGTCACACAACAGTCCCATGTCTTAATTTCAGAAGAAAAGCTACATTTTTGCTGGTGCAATAACAAAACAAAACCATCAAATCAACTGAGCTGGACTTTCAACACAGTCTTTAGTTTCAACCTTGCAGATCACAAGCATTTAAACAGAAAGTTGGAAGAGTGACAGATCAGAGTGGAGCTTTGCTCAGGAACATGCAAATGGCGGGAGGGGGGCAAGAGAGGGGCACATGCTCAAAGAAGGATGGTACATTTGGAAAAAGTTTTAAAAGGTGTAACTTTCAAATTCATTATCATATTTATAGGAAATAATAAATTGTGTATTATTAATACTGTTAATAGTATTTCTTCAACTTTTATGTGACAAAAAACATTCAACAAAAATGGTTTTCAATTCAAGTCTTTTCTTTTTTTAAATTTATAGTAGAGTAAATGTCAACATGACTGATCCATGTAGAAACTGACAAACTAACCACTTTTACATTCTCATTTCTTAAGTTGTGCTATACTGTATATGCACCATTCAACAAATTGAGAATTGTTAGTCGCTTTTGCACAAAACATATTGTATCTATCCATACATCCATCCATTTTGAACCACGTCCAAAGTCGGGTCAGGGTGGTAGCAGGTTCAGTAAGTTGACCCAGGTGTCCCACGTTCTCCAGCACCTCCTGGGGGATTCCAAGGCATTCCCAGGCCAGATGAGATATATAATATCTTGAGTGTGTTCTGGGTCTGCCCTGGCGTCTCCTCCCAATTGGATGTGCCCGTAGAATGCAGAATATCATGTGGACTTACAGCCCTTTGTGTAAAGTTTTAATAAGTAACTTATAGTAGTTTCAGTGTTTTTTTTCCTAAAACGTGCCTCAGTAATGTAACTATACATAAACACGGTAAATGACTCTGTAGTATATAATATTCTTTATGTTGAGTAAAATGTTCTAAAATGAAAGTGCAAGAAATAGAATGCGTATTACACATCACGGAAGAAATTGTTAATGGAGGAATTCCCTCAAGGCCCTTTTCTTTTTTTTTTTGGCACAGAGTTTGTAATTGGGATACTAAGCGGTTGCTCAATCTTATAAGCCCAGCCATTTTCTTCAGCTAAGCTTGAATCATCAGGTTTGCTAAAAGGCACTCATTTTTCAATATCCAGAAAGCAACTGTGACAACTGCTGAAATAGAAGGTGAACAATGAGTTAAGTTTGAACACATCTTGTCCTTCAGTAGTTTTTTCTTTATCTTTATTATTTTCAACATTGTACAATACTGAAGACATTGAAATTATGACGGGACAAATATAGGAATTGTGTAGCCAATAAAAGTGTTTTAACCCAGAATATTTTATTAATTTATCATACTTTAGATTAGAAGCTACATTTAGCTTTGGCACACAGCTTATGGCATTCCCTCATCAGATTCAAGAGGTTGTCATCTGCAATGGTTTTCAAGTCACAGACTGCCATGTCAAGATTTAGTTTGTGACATTTCTTGCCTTTTTAATGTGCTTTAGACAATCAGCTGTCTTGTGCAGAGGAATGGTGGGTACAGAGTCAATAGCCCTATTAGTGCTACTACCACTACTGTACAAATCTATATTATGGAAAGAAACATCTAGTTTGCACTTAGTGGGACTATCATTTGTTTTCCAACAGGACAGTGACCCAAAACCCACCTCTAGGTTATATAAGAGCTATTTTCCCAAGAAAGAAAGTGATGGAGTGCTGCATCAGATAACCTGGCCTCCACAATCACACGATCTGAATCCAGTTGAGATGGTTTGGGATGAGCTGGACCCGGACAGTGAACGAAAAGCAGCCAGCGAGTACTCAACGCCTCTAGGAACTCCTTCAAGATTGTTGGAAAACCAGTCCAGGTGACTACCTCATAAGGCTGACTGAGAGAATGCCAAGAGTGTGCAAAGCTGTCAAAAAAAAAAAAAATTACTGGAGGAGAAGGTATTTCCAGACTTTTGAATGGTATTGTTTAGTTATAATGACTACATCTTGCACTCATCTTAAAATATATGGAGCACTGCTTAAGTGTCATTATGACTCTCATTTTAAAATGTCTTGTTGTGTGCTTGCAAATACAGAATACTGTAGCAAACACTTGTAACTAATGAAAAAATGACAGGTCTGCGACAGCCTCTTCTGGTGTATGACAGCCTAGCATTCCTCACCTCCTATTCTCTAGGTCTACCATCAATCTGCTATCAAGGTATTCATGCTGAGAACAACTGAAGTGAATAAATGAAAGAAATGACAAAAAATACTCTCATCCTGTCACAGATTTTTGACTCTGGTGACACCCTGGTGCATGGCTTTCTCTTTTGTCTAATTTGCTGTGTGTATATATGAATCACAGGAAAGGGTTTCAATCAGGGTCAATAATCACATTACTTTTGATGTACTTTATTTGGTGCAAAAACAGACTTGATGTAGGGCTGTTCACAATTGGAATGCACATGCACAAAAGTGATAAAAGAGGAGAAGGTTACATCTTTGTGATAAAGGCTGATCTGACCTACAGCACTGTTCATTAGAAGTTTGAAATGTGTCATAGAGGCGCTTGATTTCACCTGATAAAATACATTATGTTTTGGTTGTAAAAAAAGTGGAGAAGCATCTCTAATTTACACAGTAATATGTCATTTACTGTTGTAACTGTGATGTATGTATACCTCCTCTGGAAAATAAACCTATCAAAAGTTGTTACTCCAGTCATTTTTCACCTTCAAATACCAGCCCCTGGACAATTTGAGAAAAAAAAAAAAACTCAAGCGGGAACTACCTTGGTGAAGTCGTCTGCGCTGTTGGAGGGAAACTTCAGCGAAGGGAAACTTCAGCGACCATAATTCTCATTGAGAAATGTAAATACATCATCTCCTCGAAGACTCCCCACCCATTGCCACAAACAGCAACAAAAACAAGCACATAAAAAGGCAAACTGTCTTATATTTCACTATTCTGGCTGGGGAAGCTGTTTGGCCAGACATTTGCTCATGAATATTTAGGCAGTGGTGTTATGAATATGCATTAGGATGCCGGAGCAGTGCTATCAGCACAGAGATTTATGAGCTTGTGTAAGAAATAATGAAAAAGGAGGAGATAACCTGGCTACTGGTATGATGAACTGAATGCACACAGCAAAACAGAAGGGAACACATACATGTGCAACAAACCGTGATTTTTCTTAATATAAAACCCACCATCTGGTGTTAAACACAGTAAAATATCAAAACGAAGAATGTAAAACGCTTTAAATTTGAACAAAACAAAGCCATAATCAACCGCCAGTGGGAAATAATATGAAATGTTGTTTCTGTCATTTTCAGAGGTGACTGTAGTTTGTTTCGCCTCTGTGCCAGAGGTACACTGAGAAGCACAGTGTCACAATCTTTTTTTCTTTTTTTTTATCTGTGCAATGCAGTACCTTGTGTGTGTGTGTCAATCGTGCATGTGTGGAGCCTCTTAAAGTGTGTCAACACTGATAACACACCTTACTGCCCACCCAATGGTTGCTGAGATATCGCAGTTCTACGCCTCAGGTGCAGGAAAGCCAGGAATAAGAAGAAAAAAACCCAAAATGGTTTGAATTATTCCCTGCAGGAAAGAGGTGCAGACTGACACATGAACCATGCTGGAACGCCCAGGATACAATTTGAGTTAAAAGAAAAGTTTTTTTTGTGTACAGTTATAATTTTCTGGTAAGTGAAAGTACTGCAGTTGCTGACAGAAGCACATTACATAAGAACATATGTGCAGGAGATATTCTACCTGAACAGGTAATGCTACTATAAGCAGCTAATGCTACATCAAACACACTGGCCCAACACTCCTCCCAAGTGAAAATAACTGAAGAAATGAATAGTTTTATTAAAAAAGGACATGGATCCACATAGCACTGTGGAAAAAAACTTTAGATCATGAATGCATGAACAGCTACGGAGCGTGGTGACATTCGGGTCAAGACTGAGTTCAAGCTCTTTCCAATGCAATATAAAGTTGTGGCCACATGTTATAATTGTTTTCACGTATTAATACAGTAAGTTTTCTTCATTTGATTTCTTTAATCTATTTGATATGGAGTCTAACATTATCACTGATAACTGGTCTTTAAAATTCACTATATGCATGATGACCTTGTGCCCCCGGGCAGCAGCAAAGACCTGGTCTGGATATCAATTCAGAATCATAAGTCGACCTTTGAGCTACTCAAACATCTGTCTGAAAAGTAGATTTATGTTATTTACTATAAGTTAAAAAAGTGACAAATTAAAGCTCAAACATGCAACTTTAGCTAGTGATAGCATGAGCCTCAAGATCAATCCACTGTCCTCTGCCCAGCCCTCCTTTTCCCTGTGCTGTTGTGCTCTGCTTCGGTTTGCTGAGCACAACTACTAGTCCTTCATTGTTATGAAGTTACAATAAATGAGATGCTCCCAAACTTACTGTTCAAGCTAACAGTTAGTTAACAGGACAAGCCTCATTCAAAAAGTTATAGGCGAATATTTCTGCACAGTTTGCAGTGCCTTTCAGTTACTCTGGGTCACAGAGCATATTCCTAGTAAAAATATTCAAATGAGTTTCTGTATCTTTATGTTTGTGGAATAAATATTTTACAACTAAATAAAGATCATGTCTGCAGACCCCAGATATGGAGCATGTGAAACTCTTTATGAAAAGTCTGAGTACAAAGTGATGGTGAAATCATCACAACAAACTGCTGAACTTAATCCCACATGTCGACATGAAGTCACTTTGTAAACCTGCTTACTGCAGAGAAATACATCATTTTATTTAACAAAACACCAGTGTGTAGAGGACAATAACTCCCAGTGCATCAGAGAACTATGTACCCTGTACACACAATGTTCCACAATAACTGGATGAGCAGGAGCTGATGGCTCGGCAGAGTTGCTGTTTTTCAAAGCTAACAAAGTCTTTGTGCCCATCACAAAGGTAGTGCCTGGCAATTGACTCCTGCAATAAAAAAAAATCCTGCTGCAGGTATTGAGAAAGAGAAGCAAGCGAGCTACAAGAAGTGAAAGGACTAATGCATTGTATATCACAGCAAGTGGTGACACAATGGTGATACTTTGGGAGTTGAAGAGTGCAGTGCTTCTTTCATTGTAGCACATCCACATCCATTTTTTTTTAAGAGTTCATCACAGCCTGAATTCTTATCCTGCACCCTGCTCTTGGCACAGTCTGCTTCTGCTGAGGAAACAGCACTGTTTACAGTGACAACAGCATTTTGCATAACAAAAGAGGAGGAAATAGGAAAGCAGGAAAAAGAAGTAGAGATGGGAGCATGTCAAGTATGCAGAGGAAGCTCTCTATTTATGAATATGTGTGTGTGAGATCATTCAAATGTGTTTGTGTGCACGTTCACATGCATGTGCATTAGCAATAAAGCCAGGAGCTAGAGCTGGAGCACATTCAATGTGCTTTAATGGAGACTATGTGCTCACTGCGGTGCGGCATAAATGATAAATTATTCATTGGCCTCAACACCAGCGCTATCATCAGGCTTCTGCTATTGCTGTCAGCTGATGGTCAGCCGTCACTTTAAGTTGTGAAGGGAAAAACAATTTAACTTTCCACTTAAAGGTCACAGAAAAAAAGGACGTGGTGACGCCTCATTACCCAGAAGGGGTGTTGACAGAGTTAAGGTCCAGTTGTTTACAGCTCCTGAAAATCTTTTTATCCCTCTCTTCTCACTCATTCCCAAACACACGCTTTCCTTACTCTGCCCTGTATCTATCCACTCCCATTTGTCGTCATTTTATATGGTCAGCTGTAGCTTCTCTGTGTCCCATGGTCCTTGCATTCATATTTTCCCTTTGCCCCTCTCTGCCCCACCGCCATCACTCTTTCTTGCTCCCACAACCCCTATTTCTGTCTCTATCTCAGTGGAGGAGGTGCCAGGGCAGTATAATTGGTATTCAGGCTCTGTCAGAGCCAATGCAGAGCCCTGTTAGCAGAATAAGAGAGGAAACATTCTTATCTGGATTTCTAAGGTAACCAGAGGGTGGGTGGGGGACTCTTCTATACTTGTAGTTCTTATTATTTTTTATTTTCCTATCCTTTTTTTGGTCTTGTTTTCCCTAGTTTTCTCTCATCGTCTTCCCCCTGCTGTCTGTGCTAATTATTGACAGGCTGTGTTGCAGGCTTTTAAGTACACACACACACAACAGGACTGCACACAATATAAAGACACACAACTGCATATAAGAAAGTGCAAATGTATACACACAACACACTTTCACAGGCGTTACACAACCTTATATAGCCCCCTGCAAAGATGTTCACTGGTGCAGCTTCTTCACATCTGCATGAACCACAGTTATTATACACACACACACACACACATTCTCCTTACTGTTTTCCTCTGTCCTCTGTTTTGTCTCCCCTCATTTCAAGAAGGCTACACTACGAAACACATGTACTTGCACTGCACCATTATGGGACTATTTTGAGGACACTGTGAAAATGAGACTCTCTCTTGACTCAAACTGCTGCATCTCCACACAAAATGCAATGGGAGAACTAATTGAAGCAACTAAATATATATTAACTTTTAAAACAGACCAAGTAATGGGAAAGGCTTAATCAATGATCATGAAAATGAGACGTAGATTAATATGAGGAACGTGACAAAGCATCAAAAAGTAATTTTTCCTAATAATTATTATTATTATTATTTCCAAAACATCTGTATACAAAATGATGTTATATATAATTCAGTGTTACATGTTCAAATCTTTTACCTCGACTTTTCCACTGATTTTGAGGCACAGACTAGCACGTCATTAATGTATTTCAAGTTTGGCCACAGTGAAAAGGAACAGGTTTCTACTCATAGTGGGAGCAAATTGCAAAACACCCCAGGTAACAATGAATTTACAATAACCATTAATAAAAACAAAATAATATTGATAATAACATACTTTATTGATCCCCTTGGGTAAACTGTTGTTGGACAGCTGCCAGACAGTACATGTGGGTGCTACTAGGGGGTTTTGGTGTCTTGTCCAAGGACACCTTGACATATAGCCAGGAGGAACTGGTAATCGAACCACTAACCCTGGGGTTCGTCGACAACTGCCCTACCAACTAAGCTACTGCCACCCCATATCATGTTAGTCTCGGATACATTACTCAGAAAGGATCATTACAAGATACCATGCAAGATTCATGATTATAAAGTTAGTCATTTTACGGTTAAATATTTTTATTTTGAATTAAATAATTTTGTAAAAAGAGCTCATAAAATAAAATAAAATAAAATATTTTTAAACTACGAAGGTTTATTACGCAGTTTACAGACTAAAGAAGTTACAGTGTGTGTAGCTCCACCTCAATCAACTACAACAGTAAAATTCTACATGCACATCATGCAACACCTTTAAACCAGATTTTTTTCTGAGCAAATAGTTTTTTGTTTTTTTTGCTCAGCTGATATTTGCCCTTCTCGAGTATGGATGAGTCACAAATACATAACATATTATTTTATGTTTATTTGATACCGCTGTCTGATGAGGCACATTTACTGAAGGTTTTTATTAATGGTTAATACATTATTTACAAATGATCCTCCAACACTTTGCTATCTCTTTAATTTACAAAGATGGCTTTTATAATACACTATTTGACCACCCACCTCTAGAAAAGGTCTGTATACCCACCCACCAAAATCCAGCTTTAAAATGCATTTATATCTGCAGTATTGGTGGACTGCAGAACCTTTATCAACGTTTCATCAACATTTATAACTATAGGCAACTTCTGCTACTGGGTCATTGGGAATTTAGAAACTTAAAACCCTTTATCTAACATTTAACAAGTTTTACTGCAAACCTTATAACTTATCATAAAGTGTGAAACACCAAGTACCGCTTTATGGTTTGTCAACATTTATAACTGCATTATTACTAAATAGAAACATTATAAAAATGTGAGTGTGGGAGCTTCCTCACTTACAAGTTGTCCTTATGAATGTTTATACCTGATCTATAAAGCATTAGTGGTTGATTTATTAATCATTAATTAAGTCATTAGTTACAGCTTGTTAAAGGACTGGCCACTTTTTCAAATGGGTCTTAAAACAATAGTCAGATGGCCATAAGCACACTGATATACTGTATCAGTCCTCGTTTCCATCCTTCCAAGAGATGATTCGTATGTAAGTGATGGGGGCCAAAATCTACAGTGCTTCCTCTGCGCAAAAATGTAATAAAAAGTTTATTCCAAGATTATATAAGGCTTCAACCCTACAAATTAGCCACATTAAATTGATATCTTACAAAGCTGATGCCTTTTTACTTTCCTTCTATTGCAACTCAACAGGGAAGCACTATCCAGGGAAACACAAAGAAGGAATTTTATTCTAAAAATATTTTACTTTTGGAAAATAGCCACTTGATTTGTTTAACTCAGACTGCTGAAGCTCAACTTTAGATACACATTCAACTATGTTTTGGCACAAAAGTATGAGTATGCATTTTGGCCCCCATCACCTCTATTGTAATGACATGGCAGGTATGAACAGGATAAATAATTTCAGCATGAATAACCTCTTGTAGTTTTACTTGACTATTCTTTTAAGACACATTTGAAAAACTGAAACAATCCTTTATAAACGGTCTCTTATCAGATAGATTTTTAGTTTTCCTAAAATTAAAATGTACTTACTTATAACAGCAGTGATACTTCCACACACACACAGTTGAATAGCAATAACAGAATATTTTCTGCTTAAGTTTGCAATTATAAAACCTCTTACTCAGACATTTTATGTCACACAGTTTGACCCTCTCAGACACATTAGCATCAAAAGAAGACACAACCTATGACCTCCGCCACGTCACTCACAAAATGATGACAGTGATAAGCATCTTAAGTTACTTTTAGCAGAAACATTGTTTTTTTTTTTCTTCAGATTGAAAATTACACTTACAATCTTAGTCATCATCTTTGCACTGAAATACACTTCTGGATAATCCTAAATAGTGTAGCCAAATCAACACTAAATTGTACATAGAATTTGAAAAATATCTGCTCTCTCACTGTCTTTCTCCGTGCTGGTGCAGGTTACTAGCACAACCAATCCCTGCCTGCCGTTACCTGAGTTGCCATGGTAACCCTCCCCCAAAAAGAATTTATTTCAGGAAGCAACCCATCGGCAACAACCTGTGACTCTCTCTCGCTCTCTCCCTCTCTGACGGTCTCATACTCTAGCTCCCCTCCTTCCTCCTCCGTCTCCGTCATCACTCTAATCTTTTACTCTCCTTTCTTTTCTTTCATGCATTTTTTACTCCTGCGTGTGTGTGTATGTGTGATATATATAGTGTCCATTCCTTCTTTCCCCCTCGTCTTTCTCCATCTCTACATTTTAACCGTCTGTTCTTTTCTGCCTCATTTGCTGTCACAGTCTGTCCATATTCAGCCATTGGGTTAGTTCATTTGTAGCTACAACCAGAGGAAATGGTGCATCAGCCTCCTTTGCTGGGCTGTTATCTGTATTCATGGTTTGTGTATGAGTGTGCATACGAGAGAGCGCAAATCAATGAGAATGCCTGTGTGCGCGTGTCTATTCATGTGTATTAGAAAGCGCAAGTGTGCATGCATGTGTGTGTGTGTGTGTGAGGGCACGTGCAACCGCTTGTGCCAATTATTTCATTACCGGCTGACGGATTTCTCTTTCCACTATTACTGCACCCCTAACCACGGGCTCCAGCAGAAACTCCAGCAGTCACACACACATACACACACCCGCGCAAGCTCACACACAGCAACCAGTTCAAGTCCATCAATTAAGGAGGCAATTTGCTCAAGTGGTTCCACCTGGGCCAAAAGGCAGGTGGGTGGCTATGCTCTGTTTACCTATCAGACACTATTAGGGCTGAGATGTCACTGGTTTTACTTCTGCTCTGCCTCCACAATGTCAGTTCTGCCTTTTTGTCTGCTTGCATGTCAGATAGCCTGTGTGTGTGTGTGTGTGTGTGTATGATTATGTCAAGTCTTGTAAGTATGTCGAATGATAACTGGAATGTACTGTACCTGTCAATGTGTGGCAATCAAATGACAGATGATGCTAACACTTTATGGATGTTGTGTTTGTGTGTGTATACATGTTATGTGTCAGGTTATCAAGCTGCTGACATGAAGATGTAGGAGACGCATAGTCTGCTCATGCACGTCTCTATCTTTGACAAGATTGCTTCAGTGATCCCTCAGTGTGTGTGTTTTGTTATTTGTGTGTGCTTCAGTGTTTAGTGTGTGCATGTGTGTGGGCTCTGCAGCAATATTTCATTCTCTCCAGGGTCCCATAAGAACCTGCCGCACTCTGTGTTGTGTGTGTGGGCTAGTGACCCTTTGTGGCTGTGTATGCATATGTATATACGGCTGCCTTTGTGCCTGTGTGTGCACATCTCGCAGCATTTATTCGCTATCTTCGCTAAGAGTGTGTGTTGTACGATGAAAAGTCACAGACACACACACGCACACCACACCATACACTCACAGTCTGTTTGATAAATTGGACTTGGAGCTACAGGAATTTGCAGTGTACTAAAGCAAACATGAGTGCATACAGTCTTTCATGCTCCAGTGTATATTTGCAGGACCGTGGGTGTGTGTATGCATATGTTTACATTTGTACCTCTTGCAGCACTTCTGCATGTTAACTTGACAATCACAGAACTTTGGGGCCATGACGTTCATCTGCAGAATTAGCGAGGCTGTGTGTTTACATACCAACCTCTTTGTACACACGTGCTCCAAGGCACGTAGGGAAACACACACGCTGGAGGTAAATCACTTAGGCCCTAGAGTGCTGTGAAAAAGCACTTGCCCCCTTCATGATTTTTTTTTTTTGCATATTTGTCACACTTAATGATTCAGATCATCAAACAAATTTTAATATTACACAAAGATAACCAGAGTAAATACATAATGCTGTTTATAAATGAAGATTTCATTTATTAAGGGAAAAAAGATGTCAAAACTGCCTGGCCCTATGTGAGAAACTAATTAGATAGAACCCAGAACAGCATCTAAAGAACTGCAGGCCTCACTTGCCTCAGTTAAGGTCATGTTCATGATTCAACAATAAGAAAGAGACTGGGCAAAAATGGCCATGGGAAAGTTCCAAGGCAAAAACCACTGCTGACCAAAAAGAACAAAAAGGCAATAATCAAAAACACACCAGCAAGTCCATCTCTGAATGGCTCAAAAAAAAAAAAAAAAGATTTTGGAGTGTCCTAGTCAAAGTCCGGACTTAAATCTGATTGAGAACCTGTGGCATCACCTTAAACAGGCTGTTCATACTTGAAAACCCCTACAATGTGGCTGAATTAAAACAATTCTGTAAAGAAGAGTCGGCCAAAATTCCTCTACAGCGATATGAAAGACTCATTGCCAGTTATTGCAAATGCTTGATTGCAGTTGTTGTTGCCAAGGATGGCAGAACCAGTTATTAGGTTGCAGGGGAAAATACTTTTTCACATAGGGACAGGCAGGTTTGGAGTTTTTCTCAGTTTTTTTCAGTTTTTCTTTCCTTAATAAATGAAATTGTATTTAAAAACTGCATATTGTATTTACTCGGGTTATCTTTGTGTAATATTACATTTGTTTGATGATCTGAATCATTTAAGCATGACAAATATGCAAAAAGATATAGGGCAGAAACTTTTTCACAGCACTGAACATGTCAGTGTTTCCTCTCTGAGCTGTTTGATTTCAGCAAGGACATTTTGTTTCCTGCATCCAACAAGTTTTATTTTCTTTCAACTCATCAGATGTGTGTGGTGTTATCCTTGGGCTTATGTGGTGGTGCCCAAAGTATAATTTATTGTCTGTTCAGCAAGGCAAATGTGCAAGCCTGGCAGATTTCATTTGATGAATACATATCATTATTAAAATATAATTTCTTTTTCACCTTTTCTGTTGCTATCTAGGATATGTCTGATTCATGCCTTAACTGTGAATTTCTTGGTGATAATAACCTCTGAAATATAGAATATTGGGTACACAATGTGTGAGCAGAAGAGGCCAAGAAAATGTGCATTACGTCTCAGATGATCAAACACTAGGTTTGCAAAAAGCAGAGATCCACCTGCTCCCATATATATATATATATATATATATATATATATATATTTCTGTTCATGCAGACAGCTAGCAAACCCAGGCTGCTTTAGCACCCATGGCGGTGAACAACCAGACTTGTAAATTATGCACAGCACACATATCCACTATGTATTACTTTTAAGTGAAGAATGTGGCTTTAAAAAAAATTCCTAGCAGCAACGCTGTCAAGAAACAACACATCACGGAAGAAAGCTTTCTGTATTCATGAGTTTGGTTTTAATAGTCCCTGCAGGTACAATAATGAAGTTCCTCTCCCCCGTGTGGAATGGACCGTAATGATTATGATGAAGCAGAATCACTGGTTGTTTTTTTCCTCTCCTCTCCTTCCTGTTGTATTGACACAGCTGTAAACATAAGCGTAAAACTATATGTAGCAACGATGTAACTGTTAAAAAAAGGCCTGTAAACAATTACAGAGGGAGTGGGTAAGACTAGATAGGAGAATCTCTTCATGCTCAAGCTATTCTACAACTGAGACGTGCACAAAGCTCAGCCAAAAAAGCCAATTTAAAGGCAAATTGTATAATTTTTTGTAAGTATAATGACAAACTTAAAATCTGCATTGTCACTTATTCTAAGCGGAGCCTAATTCAAAATATGTGAATGTTTTCTCTGTCTTGAAACTTTAATAATCTGCATTGAGTTTGTCTTCGTCTGTGTACTACAAGGCTCCACTTGTGTGTTTTGAATTTCACGGATCACAGAATCTGCATCCAAAATACTTTGCAACTTCATAAGACAAAGAAAGTCCCAGTGAACAAACAAGATATAACATGCAATCATTTGAATAATTCAAGCAATTTGACACTGTAAGGCTTGCCAACTCAATTATGTCAATGATAAGCACCGTAAGTGGTGCAAACGTGTTATCTCGCTTTGTTGCATGACTAACATCCATGTCAGCACCTTTCCCTCCACACACTTTAATGCTATTAGAAGATAAATGACTGCCACCACTTATTATGACCCATAATGTTATGGCTCGTCCTTTACAGTCAGCTAAACCTATTTTCTCTCACTGCATTAGATCGAGAATTGCAACCCCACAAGCAATCTATTCAGAGGTGCAACAAGCTAAGAGGATGTGACGTGCCAATGTTTTTTTGTGATTTTCATTATGTGTCATTCTATTCTAAATCATTTTCAATCGCGGCATAAAAGCTGACACCATATGCAGTAAAAAGGCAGGAATGAATGAAAGAGGATCTTGTTTAGCTGCAAGACATCACGAGAAAGAAAATAATGATCTTTATGAAATTGCTTTAGACACAATCTGACAGCCGAGACAAAGCAAGTGGCTGGCCTTGTTCAAATCGATAAAGCCTCCATTAGTTTTCGAAAGAGTAACATACAATTTGTTTTGGTGGAGCAGCATAGCGTCGGTAATATCCTTCCCCTTTGACACCAAAAGCTAATGCACTATAGCCAAGCTAATGTCAGATTAAACCTACATTTCTGTCAGATGGAATTGGAAAAACACTTCGAACGCACTGGATCCATAAAGCATGACCAAGCCTGTTATCACAGACACCACATTTGTGTCACAGCGGCCTCCGGGGCCAAGCTTTTGTGAAGACATAAAAACCTTATTTCTAAATCCATTCAAATGACTGTGATCTCACGTACAAAGAAGATCAAACTTCTTAAGTAGCTATTGATCAGCTAGATGAACAGAGACACGGCGACAGATCGAACAGAAGAATGCCCTCTTGTGTACCTTTGACACAGCAGGAAAGCACAAATTGAAACCACAGAAGGGTGAGCACAGTTCTCACCCATCATTTCCTCAAGAACTTGTGGATGTATCACATTCAAGCACCCTGGTGGTCACGGAATCAATAGTCTGGAGAGAGTTAGCTTATGAAAAAGGCAGAGAGTCGGGCTCAGCTCCTTTAAATCAGCACTCTTTAAGATTGTATCCCTTGATGAATACGCTATAAGGTTCGGTTGGATCATCCAGTCGGAGGGACAGTCTTCTCTTTAAGAGATGGCGATGATGGACATGTTGCAAAAGGAATGGAGGAAAATGCTGATCTGTGTGGATCTTTGTTCCACCAGCTGACAAGCTGATAGACAAATGGCCCTGCTAGTATCTAACCTGTCAAACTACTGACTCTCCTTCTTCTTGTCCTACTACTCAGTGTCTGTCTGTATCTGCCAAACACTCCTCCTTCAACATTCAGTATTGCATACAGTGTGTGTATACATGTGCTCACATGACTAATTTATACAGCAGATCGCAGTGGCCACAACACATTACCCTCGTTTTAATTAAATATACAGCTGTGGTTATTAAAATTACTCAGTCCTTCATGCAGTTTCCCACATCTTACATCTAGAAAGAGCACAATCTAGCAATCTGTGCTACCTTGCTGATCTGTGCCACAATTTACTGCATGTGTTACACATTTTATCACCCGCATTTGTACTGTGCTAATGGGCCAGAGGGTATAAGACACATCATTGTATGTCCTTGCTGATTCAAGATTTTACAAAGTAGTGCCATTCTGCGTCTTAAAGCTTGGATTGGCAGGGCCTCTGGGAGTTTGAGACGGCACTTCATGGGTGGAAAGGCACGAAAGAAGCATGTTAGATCGCTGTCTTTCCGATATCACTATTTCCAAAGGCCAGTCAGTCCGAGAGGATCCTCACAGGCAGCTTTTCATTATAGTCTACCTCCAATTATTTCCATATAGGATTTCAAAAATATTGGGTGCAATAGTGCTCACATTTTTACTGCTCCATAGTCAATAGTAACTGTGAAAATCAGTGGCAAGACTAGATATCGAAGACTCTACACACACAGATTAAAAGTGCCCCTGGACACAGGACACAAGGGGGTCATTTGGAGTAGGCTTGGATTACCTTGAAAAACCACCACAGGTTCCCACTGCAACTGTGATTGATTCATTCAGGTAAATTCATTAACAAACCCTTTAAGTAATGAATCAATTAAGCAATTGATTAATGTGCAATGCCCTTATGGATTACAGTTGATACTGACCATTAAAGATAAATTGTGCTCAATTTAAATCGCTTTACAGAAGATTACATGTGGAGGAACACTGCTTACTTATTTGTACCATTGCTGTGAGGGATTTGACATTGCTGAGGAATTGCCAAGTAAAACATAGTGATGGTGAAATTACTTCTGTATGCTAAAGGAGTATTACTGTGGCATTAAATACACGCATATTATCTTTATGTCACTTGAGCCTCAAGCTGTGCTTCAGGGCTGAGTTCCCTAAAATCCTTTTTTCAGCAGATGAATAATAGATGTTCAAAAAGGGAGAAATACTTAATGACTACACCTCTACTGCTGTATCTCTAAGTCATATTCAAGACAGAGCTCATACTGCAGTTCACTCTAGCCTTGGCTGTAATTAAACAATCTACATGTTATAGAGGGAGGTGATGGTTGGCAAACAACTGAGCCTATTAATGACTGTCTCTGTAGTGCACACAGCATTATGCTTCTTTTGCACAAACTCCAATATTATCAAGAGGTATAAATTACACAACACATTCACAGATGGCACAAATACTGGAGAAGAAGGAGAATAACTGGGCTCAAATCTCTGCAACAAGGAAAAAAAGTAAAACAAGATAGTATGGCATAAAGAGGAAAACACCACTGTCAGTATAAACAACAATTGTGTAGCAGTCCAATATTTTACATAACCATACACTGTTTGACAAGTCTGCATAAAGCCAACCATACTACGATAAGCAGTTGTAGAATTGGTTCCATTCCTGAAGAATCTACTGGTTACTAGCAGGCAATGGAGTCACATGTTGAAGGCTGCAATCAAGGGAATGTCACATTTGAGACATTGTAGAGTGCAGTGGCCTTTTTCCTGCAGGATCCAACCTTTAAGTTAAGGGCCTTTGTAAAGGTGACCTGATTAGGCATTATTCCGCAAGGACCTCTTAAAGTAAAAGTGCACCTGATGACCTCTCCTGTGAATGGCAGAAATGTCCTGAACAAGGTGAATCGCTGACCATAAGATGTAAACAAGCTGTTTTGTTAAAGTACACAACCATTGACTGAACAATTTCCATTTGTTCCATTTTTTCTAGGCTACTTGGGAGTGTAGACATAAGGAGCCTCTCCTACTAATTATGTTTTAAGACATGACAGTGCTTCACTTTCTACACATGCCTCATACTGTATGTGCATGACACTGAGCCTTCGCCACCACTTGGCTGAAATCTGCCTGAGGCTGCTCGGAGCAGAGCTGCCACACCACAGACTGCCCAATCTAATCCAAAGTCTTCTTTTAAACAGGGTCCCCAGGACCAGGTGTCTGTCTGCGGTGGTAAATGAAAACTGATTTTGGTTGCCTGATGTCAGGAGGAGTGTATAGATCCACACATCTCCGTCACTTTAGCCCACTGTGACTCACCCTGTGGTTTTACCTGAGGATCAGTCACTGCACACCGGTGCTCAAGTAGACAGAGCAGCCCCTTTACAAATGCAAGGTTCTATGAATGAATAAAAAGGAAATGTGCGTCATTGCCACAGAGACATTTTAGGTAATAGTCCTGTCTTTGAAGTATGAAACAGGAATGGTATCTACTAGCAAAGTGTGTAAAGTTAAAAAGGATTGTAGTGGGGGGATTTACCAAGGATTGTCTCTACAACACCACATGTCTAACTGTGTTGCTTATTTGAAATTTCATTTATATCAAATTGTATCTTTTGTCTTTTCAGGCCTGTTTTCTCAGACGCTCATGAAGGCAGCTATTCCAAAACACAGATGGCAAAGCAGTAAAACTGATTTCGTTACAAAATGTTCACTGGTAATAGCCCAGACACTTCTGCCTTCGATAAAGATTACTACATTTGCCATTGTACCACGTACAACCAAGAAAGCAGATACAGATTAATCACTCAAGATCATTCAGTTTATCTGGTCTGTAACGACCTGTAAAGACAGACAGACAGACAGACTAAAGATTTAGTCCACACCTTTATGGCTTTATTAAGAGAGAACTCAGCTGCTCTTCATAGCTTTAATTGTAACCTACAGGGTGCTTTAATTTCATCTTTAATTTTTATAACAGTGAGTAACACATAATTATCAAATTTTTGAATTAAACATTATTTTATCTAAATTGCCTTGGATTCACCAATAGACTCAGGCACCAGGAACTATTCTATGAACCTGTCAGGCTCTCTTTGCCATGTGACAAATATCTTGGCCAATGAAGAGCAAAACGAGATTTGCTCCATTGCCTGAATTATTGAAGTGGACAGTGTGAGAAATTTATGGCAAAAAATTAATCCACATTCTCTGTGCATAATGGTTTAGTTTGAGCAGACATTTCCATTCCTGTAAAATCATAGATAAAAAAACTGAATTGAAATCTGCATTTTGAGTTTTTCTCAACAGAGCCTAATTCATAATATTTGCCTCTTTTATCTATCGTGAAACTTTAATAATTTGCACTGAGTTTATCTTAGGTCCGTGTAGTACAAAACCCTTCAACCAATGAAGGGTATGATAGTGAGTCATTTCTGTTTGAATTTTGATTCTGGCTTCACAGATTCTGATTTCAAAATACTTCACAGCTCCATAAGACAAAGAGGATCCCATGCAGTCATATGAACGGTACTCAAGCACCCTGTTAGATCATTTGACACCGCAATGCTCACCAGCTATATCAGTTATGTCAATGATAAGCACCATAAGTGCAGCAAATGTGTTGAGTTATCTCGCTTTGTTGCATGACTAACATCCATGTCAGCACCTTTCCCTCCACACGCTATAATGCCATTAGAAGATAAATGAGTGCCACCACTTATTATGACCCATAATGTTATGGCTTGTCCTTTGCAGTCAGCTAAACCTATTTTCTCTTATTGTGTTAAATTGAGAAAAGGAATTAGAACCCTACAAGCAATCTATTTAAGGGTGAAATAAGCTAAGAGGATGTGACGTGCCAATGTTTTTTAGCGATTTTCATTATGTGCCATTCTAAGTCATTTTCTATTGAACCACAAACGCTGACACCATATGTAGTCCTGCTATTTCATAACCTTGGGTAACACATCTAAATGTTGTAATCTTTATTATTTTACCTACAATACGCTGGATTTACCTGTGGATTCTGGCACCAGGAACTATTCCATGAACCTCTACATTGCCATGTGACACATATCTCAGCCAATGAGGAACAAAACGAGATTTACCCCGATTTACGCCTTAATTATTGAAATGGACAGTGTGAGAAACTGTCAAGCAAAATTTATCCACATTCCCCATGCAAATATTTTTTTAATACATTTCCATTCCCAATCCAAGCTCACTGCACCCTTGTTACTCCACGCACAGGATCCTGTGTTACATCATGCACTGAGGTGCACCACCACCAATAATACACTCGCTGGCATGTTCAGATGTCTAACGTGCAGGCATAGGATTGACATTTAGTTTCTTTGTGAGCACTATCAAAACATCCCAGTGCTGTATCTCTAGCTAGCTAGCATTTCTACCTCTGCCAATAATAATGCATATGTGTTGTCAGCAGGCTATCTTCACATACCACCTGCATACACATCTGCACCACCAGATATAGTGCAATCACATGTATATATATACAGAAAAGGCAATCAATCTGTGACATGATAGAGCTCAGACTAAAACATCTTTTTTTCCCAGTTCACACTGGAGCAGGCTGTGTTGCACAATCCCGATGTTCTTATTAAGGACTATGTGAGAAAAGATTAAAAGGGGTTTGTTCTTTTTTAGGCCCATCATGCATGGCTTTCATTATCCTCGTCCCCAAAAGACTGTCACTAATGCAGCCCTTTGAATTCATTTTATCAGTACGTTTTATTAGCCCTTACAGCTGGCTTTGACCTTGGCCACTTTCATAGCCTAAAGTGAGCAAATCTTCCGTCCATCTCTCTCTTGTCGATTTTCAATAGAAACTTAGAAACCAAAATGAAGTTCAATTGTGTCTTCATGCCACGGAACAGCAGCTTTCTCCCCCGAAAATGCTACTCAGTGTCAAGTCTGAAAGCAAAGAAAATGCAGGCTTAGGAAAAAAAACACCTTGATGTAAAAGCACAACATGATACAGGCAAACAACTCAGCAGTGAAGGTCAAAAATATTGCCTTGCCAGTCAACAAGCTCGACAGTGCTGATGGCCTGAATCTAATGAGTGTCCCTCTCATTAACACAGCCATCAGCAGCACTTTTTGCATACTGTTAGGTGGCCACACAATCCTCTTTTTGAC
This sequence comes from Sandelia bainsii, assembly GCA_032362345.1. Lineage (NCBI taxonomy): Eukaryota > Metazoa > Chordata > Actinopteri > Anabantiformes > Anabantidae > Sandelia > Sandelia bainsii. The sequence continues at coordinate 5,611,685 of JAUMHL010000016.1, forward strand.
CTCTGTGGAAAGGGGCTACCATGCCACAGTAAATTAAAACTCCAAAGGAAGGCTTTGGGACATGTGCCAGTACAAAATTCTGAACTCCCCTTGTCTCCTATATTGGCTGACAGACAAGTTTTTTTCTCTGGACATTCTCCTACCCTGCAGTAGTCATGGCCTCACCACGGTGAGGAGAGAGTGTTTGCCACTGCTTGACCTGAATATTTGCCCAGGGCCGGAGGCAGCGAAGGGGATGGCAGGCAAATCCAAGCCATGCATCGCAAAAACCGGCACAGAGGAAACCCATGACTTCCTAAGTGCCAAACAGACTCTGTTCGCCCCAGGGTATACATGTATAAAGGGAATATTAAGTGCTGTTTCTTGTGCCAGGTTCATGCAGTGCAGTAATTCCCAGGGTTACAACATTTGACTTTCATAAGGAGTTTGAGCAGTAAGTGTACTCAACCTTTGCGTGAAGATCTCCCCATAGACAGGTATGATTTGTATTTATTATGCTCCATTGTAGGTGGAATTAATGACTTGTTCAAGGAATAATTTGCCTAGCTGAAACATCAGTTATGTTTTGATGGATCCGGTTTCTTATGATTGCCAGGCTCATTAAACCACATTCATTCATTCATTAAGCTGAATGTCAGCAAATGAAACTCAATTAATTCCTCCCAAAAGCTGAAGCACTTGCCACAATGCAGTTATGTCTGCAGGCTGTGCCATCCGTACAGAATGGCAGTGATTACACAGACATTGTGGACACAGTTTACTGAAACAGTGGGGCTCGCTGGGAGGCGTGTGAATGATGATCAGGACTGAAATCTGTCTTGACTCGTTTTCCCTCCACAGAAGAGGCAGAAAACACAATAAAAGGTAAATGGAACGACGTTAGAACCGCTTGACCTCAATGTTACCCTAAAGCTAGACTCTAGTGCCATCTATTGAAAACGTTTACAACAAATCAGTATTCTACACAAACAGTGACCTGATGATTTCAATGCTGCTTTTGCTGTAAACAGTTTGAACTTATTTATTTGATCATACAAAATGGATCCATCGATTATCCTTTTTACTTGTTGAGGAGGACAAATGCAGGTGATTAAAATTAAGGCTGAGCTACATAATCTGTGCCTCATGCAAACGAATGTGATTTCGTGTCGTTTATGTTGGATTATTATTCATGTGCTATCAAAGGAAAAAGATGAATGATTGCGATTGCGCCGAAGCGACGCGTACACACCGCACTGGAATTACTGTAGCGGAAAACTTCATATAAACTAAAGGGGAGGTGGCGGCGACTTATAACAACATAAAAGTGAGAGGTATATCGGCGAAGGTCTGAGTGATTACCTTCTTTGAGCAGACGGGAGTGAATAAGGAGAATGAGAAAGCAGCAGATCGCCGCCCCGGTCAGTGCCCACGCAACTCTGAGCAGCTGCATCCTGGCGCAGGAAGGTTTGTGGCGGACAGAGACAGCCGTGCAGCGGGAGAGAGACACTCCACCTCAGCTCACAGACACGCTCTGACTCATATTCTGTTGGCCATCTAATTCAGCATTTGATCCACGCATGCAAAATCCTCACTTGAGTCCAGTTTAGATGTGATTTTTTTTTTTTTTTTTTTTTAAAGGGGGCTGGGGTCCGTAAAACAACCCAAAATGATGCGCGCTTTCTTTGCGGCAGGTGCGTCAGAATGGCTCCAAGCGAGGGGCGATTAACCCCCAATCACCTTCTGTACAGCTGACATCTTGCCGCACAACACCTCTCCTTCTTCTCCTCTTTCTTTTTTCTTCAAGAGTCTCTTGTCGGCCTCGCCAGAGTCTCGCTCACCACAGGCTCGGTTGAGCGGACTGCGCCCCTCGGTGTGTCTCCGTCTTCGAGTGCGCACGGCGGTCCACGGTGATGCGGCGTGCAGATGATCATCACCCCTCTCCGCTGCATGTTACGCACATCTCTGCCGCTGCTGGAGAGGCTGAGGCAAACACTGCCAACCAAGTCGCCTCGCAGCGCTCGTTTTCCCTCCCTCTGTCTGTCGCGCTCTATCTTTCTCTCCCCCTGTTCTTCACTGTATTGCTCCGTCGTTCCGTCACTTTCCCTCTCTCCACCTCTCTCCCCGCTCTCTCTCTCCTTCCCTCTTGATCCACTCCAACCCCCTTGCCATTTACGCACGAGAACAGCCAGTTTCACTATCCATGACTTGGATACCCCCTGTTCTTCTTCATCTACGCGTCGTACATCTTGAAAACATTTTCTTTAATCATAGACAAATTTCCTGGACTTTTTCTTTAAAGGCACATAAAACGTGAGTTTGAGCAAAGACAGGCTGCGCAGATTCTTTCTACTTCGTTCTACTATCCGTTCACCAGTAAACATCAAAACACTTCAAAGTACGAATGTCGTCACAGCTCTCCATATCTGAGTGTTTCTCACACAGATCGACTGCTTTGGCTCCGGGTTACGTCACAACTCCCCCAAATAATCTCATCCAGCTACAACGCATGGTGCTGCTACAACAGGATGATTCCACTGATAAATAAAAGCCAGGTGATCATCATCTCAAACCAGAATAAGTCAAACACTGAATGCAGTTCCATGTTAGATACAAACTTATTTCTGGCGTAAGATAAAGAAAAAAGTGCTGATTTTACATGGATTTCCTGAATCTGTTCCTGATTCCAGCAAAGAAAAAAAAAGTGTAATGAGGAAATTCTGCATCTCCATATTAGCAAAGCCTTCCAGTTGTTGAAACAAGCAGTAGGCTTTGGGTAGCCTACCCTAAGGCTAATTTTCCAAGAATATTCAACACCCTTATTACACATGGATCCTAAAATTGCATCATATTACAAATCACTGCAAATTCCGAAAAAGCCTCTTCTGCTCTGTCGGCAGCGTGAAGTTTAAAAGAACATCAGGATCCTGCAAGTGAAAGCAATCCCACTGGAGGAGGACCAAGATTGAAAAGCAAAATGACAGTTTGCGTAATCCCCACCCAGCCCCCCAGCTGAAACACAACAATTGTTTCTCTTTTATGTATATTTGTATAACATATGAGTCTCACATGATGTAGGGCGCAGCATGAGATGAAGATTTAAATATTCATTCATTCATTTATTCTGCCAGTCAGTCATTTGGATGCCACTTGTCAGTTTGCACACAATAACCCATATGGTTGCTCAAATGATCACAGCTTCTGAAAGCACTGTATTTCCTCCTTGGGGGTACTTGTGAGTTTTAGCCCAGCATTTGAGTATTTATAATTGTATCAGAACGACATGGTTGGTTGACTGACGGCGCCACTCAAACCAGAAAACTGTCATTGCAGTGTCAATAAGGTTGGCACCCGCAGCTACTAGCACTTGTTAGCTGATAACAGTCTCTGTGGGCTGGAATTGATGCCAGACTTTTTGTGCGTGTGTGTATGTGTGTGCACGTTTGAATGTCCACACCTCTGTTTGCATGAATGTGCCTGTTGGAGAGGGTTCTCTCCTGACACCTCCCTGCCTCCTCTCTAGCACTGTGATCCATCCATCTTAGTGCATAGAAAGCAATTAACAGAGACTTGACCTCTACAAGGATTTGGGGTGGGAAGACTGTATGTGTGGTGTGACTTCGTGGGCGTGTGCATTGTCATCTGCTGAGCCTATTCTACTCCATAGTCACTGGAAGAGCAGCAAACTAAATATATCTCTGTGCATGTGCATAAAGGGTAGTTAAGAAATATTTGGAAATCCAGAGACATAGTGATAAAACACTTGATATGACAGAGGAACCAACTCTTCACAGGCTGCCATATTTATCCTGGTCCTGACATTTCACCTGCTCCACCTGTAAAATAGTTCAAAAGCACTCAAACCAAGTGTATGGAGTTTGGAAGTCATTTTTAAAACTGCACTTGAAGGTGGCAACAGCAATTTGCGTAACTGCAAGAGAATATTTAGAACATGACAGTAATTGAGATTTGCCATTTTTAGACCTATCAGCAATCAGACTTTTATGTTAACTTATTTATAATGTAAGAATATGTGGATATAAATTGGCTCCACTGTTAAGTAAGCAAATAGCTGAGATTCAGGCTCACACTAGGATTCTAGTGTCTAAAATGACTCCACAATACTGCCTACTAGAAATTACATCGACGCTTCTAGACTACTTTCCTAATCACATTATAGTGAAAGCAGCTTGTGCATAGGTAACATTTTGAATGAATGAAGTGCTACACTGTTTAATGTCAGTTGAATGGTCAGGAGGCGGTTGGGATGGACAGCAGGTGTACTCTCACTTCAGTATTCTGGATTCACGGTCCCATGGTTAGGTTAGCCATCAAAGCATTTTTCTTGAAGCTAGGAAAAGAATACGTTCTGTCTGACCACAATCTTTCCCTAACCATAACCAAGTGCTGTGAATGCCTAAACATAACCACAAAAAAAGTTTCATAATCCTGCAGATCCTACAATTTGATATTTTACTATAAGCTTGGATATTTTGTCAGAAACAAATTCAGCATTGTGTATGACTTGCCAAATGCTGTATGTAAATTTGCATTTTCTTAAGTCAGTACAAAATGTAATGTGTCCACAGTTGCATTGTTTTCAATACATCATATAAACATAATTAAATGTAAACGTAACTTCTAGGACATAGGGCACCTACATAGGGCACCTACATTTCCCACAATACAACTCTACAGCATCTTTCTTTAGACCCTCTGTTTGCTGTTTGCTTAGTGCACATTAAAACTAAAATGAACTAAAGATTAGGGTAGTGCTCCTTTAAATCTGTTTTTATTTTCGTCACCTTATTAAACACAAATAAACAGAAAAGTATTATTACCATAAAGCATTGTTATAGCACCAAATAAGAAAACATTAAATACATAGGCTGTGTATGAAAGAAAATAAAGTATGTGTTTCTTTTGCTTGGTAAAAAAATATTTATAGACACTTTAATATTGTACATATTGATGTTACTTGTGTTTGGGTTCAGACCTCTGACATGTGAAATACATTGGTTCATTGAATCATTCACAGAATCATGTTTATAAGCAATTCTTATAAACCGAGTAGAGCTCATGATGTATGAAGCAGATAAAAGTAAATTAAGAGCTGTTGAAGAAGACCTGAGTCTCCTGGACCCAAACAATTTCATTTTGTGTACTGCCATCTGTACAAATACAAGACAGTTAGAAATGTACATAAATATGTGTATGTTAGTATTTTATATCCCTCCTTTGTCTCTAAACTTTAGCTTTATCACAGAGTACACAGGGACTCATTTTCACACTGCCACCCTGGAGATCAACTATTCTGTCTAGACACTATTATAAATCCCTGTTAGACGTTGCTTGCATTTTTTCTAACCTCTTTTTTATATTACAAGGGGATTGCAAAAATTGTTCTGAGATAAGGTTTGGAGCACTGTGCACTTTTTTGTAAATTATTAAACCATTTCCTTCCCCTCTATCCTCATGCCACCCACCTACACCGCTATCACGTTGCCTCTCTCGCTTTCTCCTCCTCTATACAACCACCCCCTCACCACAATGTTTTTTCCTTGCCAGGAGCCAGGAGAGGCGTTACTTGCTTCGTCCTCTGTGCAGGTCACTGGCTGTGTGCCAGACAGAGCCGATGCCAATAAAAGCCATGAGTAATGGGCTAAAACTTCCACATTCGCTGTGTTTCCCATTATTTCCCATGGCCAATAAATTTGACGGAGGGCTTAATCAGTGGGAGAAGCTGGAACATACGGCTAGTGTCCAGTAGGGTGTCCAACACAAAGATTCTTAAGGTTTAATCGGAGATAAAAGTTGAGGTGGCAGCCACCGATATGGTTTCCCTCATGACCCACTTTGTCTTCTGACAGATGGAACCATTATTGTTTGGGCACATGAACATGCTGCTGCCGTCATGAGACAATGGCTGCCTCTGGCCTCTGAGATGAGGTCAACTCTAAATAAGTCCTTTAAGAACATAACAGACAGAAATTTGTACACAAATAGTACACAAATTACCCTGGGAAGAATACAGATTTTCACAACGGGAATGGATTGTTCAATAGTCTTATACAATAATCCAAATAGATCTGGAAGGATCTTTAAAATAATCTATTTTTCTTTTTTTCCCAGCTACAAGGAAGTCTTTTTTCACCTGTTATCGTGGAGCGGTACTGTCGATGCCTCACATGAAGTCCGACTCACAGAACAGCCTGGCTGTGGTGTTAATAGTTGCCTCTAAAAGCTTTTTGAGCTTCAGCAAAAAAAAACAATCAGCAAATTTGAACAATTTCTGCTTTATTAGTAAGTTTTGAAGCTTCTTATTTACTCTAATTTGATAATGACTAATACATGAAGGGCTGTGGAGTGCATAGTGGAGCATAGCAGACGGTGGAAGACCATAGCAGAGCAGGGACAGGGAGGGCTAGGCAAAGCAGAGTGGACTGATTTTGAGTGTCACATTATCACTCCTTATCAGCTCCTGGCTTTAACCTCCTGCTACCCCATATGTTTTGGCCTGTTTAGTTGGTATCAGCATTTTAGCATATAGAGATGTGGAACACACACACATATGGAAAGAAAATTAAAAAAAGAGCAGATTGCATACTGTAACTTTGGTGCAGCTGTCCAACAAAACTACTCAGTCCTGTAAGATGGATTGTCCCAACAGAAAGCAATGTTTCTTTTCTCTGCTACATCATTCTCACCACTATCTGCACACAGCCACCATATTTGTAGATACCGTGGATCAATCTTGGTCAAGAGAGGCCTTTTTGTCGCTACTGTGGCTGCTCAAAATCAAGCACAACTTCACCACAGAAGTACAAATCATCAGACCGAGTTCATCCATCACAGTGAACACAAAGCACCAATTTGCCTTTGTAAATGGTTTGTGTTTAATTATGAAGTCCTTGTGCTCAAGTTGACTGTTTCCATATGGCTTTGTGTTTGTTTTTGCTTACTGTCAATCACTTGACAGCCACGAGAAAGAAAGAAAGTGTCTGCCAACAAATAATCCATCAAAAACACATCACCTTAGACATCTGTCACATTCATGTCTTTGTGTTTAAGAAACAGTCTGGACATCAGTTAATTTTCCACATCATAAAGTTTTGTGTGTTTCTAGTGAATATGTCTGATTTCACACATTATGCAATGCAAAGTGACTCTAAAGATAGAAATATATGAGCTATAAAGCACATACCAGTGTCATTTATAGCCCATTTATTTCTACTAAGGGCTTATTATTAGCCTAAAAGGAAAGACAAATTACTTTTATTGCTTTTAATTTTATTCTGTTCTATTCTTGGGGAACATGAAGTCCTGCTGTATCTAGTCTAAAAAGGTTTCACAAGTTCAAGTTAAAGGTACATTTTTGGAGTTTTCTCTCAAAGTTTTCAGCCATAGTTTCCATTCTTGTCAACAATGAATGACCTGACAGACATGCACAGGATTCAGCTGCATATTTCTGGTGTTGCCTCGCCAAGAATTTCATCTCATTGGTAACCTTTAGTAAGAAGGAGAACATATTTTAAGATTTTTTCACACAATTAGATATGATTTCACTTTCCTTTTGCTCCCCAGAAGTTTTATTCCTGTGAATGGATGTACAACCCACCAGAAAATTGCTATTTTTCATCTAAACATCTTAAATGTTTATGCACCCTGCTTGTTTTAATTTGAAGCAGTGTCACTCATACTGACTTAAGCTACAAAGTTATTATATGATTCATTATTAACTGTGCAAATGCACATTTAATTAGGCTTTATTATAGGAAACGCAATATATTGAGCTGACAAACACTAGTGATAGGCTCATCCTCTTGAGGCTGCCACTAAGCTTCTTACATTTCCCGTGTAGTCAGAACAAAATAAACAAGCACCCACATGTGCACACCCAGGAGCATCCTCTCCATTTAGTCTGCATTTGCCTGATCTTCATTTATCCATCATCCCTCGCCACTGAAGCCTCACCTGGCCTGATAGTTACCAGTTAAGTGTTACAATTCCACTAGGAATCGTTGGTATTATGTACTTTATTGAGTTTACTTGGTTAATCAATCAGTCAGTCAATCAGTCAGTCAATTAACTATAACTGTGCTCACTGGCATGCACTGTACAAATGTAAACTCATACTCTTAGCTATTACAATGGACTTGAAAGTATAAATTATCTGCACCATTTAAAGGAAGAACTGAAGCTGTGCCAACAAACCAAGCTTATCTCTAGCTTCAAAACATCTGATCGAGTTATGAAATCTTAGCTATGATTGAAACTGTTCTGCTAGATTGTTCTTTATTTTGGGAATCCAGCAAGACCAATTTTCTGAGTTCATTTCTGGTCAGACAGACTATGGCAGGGGCTTTAAAAGTCTGACACTGTGAGCCCTCTTCAGTCGAAAGTAGGAGAGCTGCACTCCCTCAACACACTGTAACCTATGTTTTGGAACTGTATTTGGTACAGATGTAAACAGCAAATATAATCTTGCTATGAGAGTATGCCAAATTAGCTTTAAACAGTTCCTGTTTGCAGTGTAGATATGATTTCACCTCACTGTGATACTAAATAAAACTTAAAAATATTAAGACTCTCTGGCAGGCTCTGGGGTTATGAGGAGTGTTTTCTTATCTATGTTATCTAAACTGATTTATGTTGATTTATGTGATGAACTCCAGAGATAATGATATCCTCAGGAAGTGTAAATCACACTGTCAATCTAAAAATATGTGTGTCTTGTCTGTGCATTCATATTTGATGGAGATAATACGCCAGGAGATATTGTAATATTTGACCAGGACCAGACTTCAATAAGTCTTGTTATGTATTTTTATGTCACTCAGTCTCGCATGCTCTTCCCTCTAGGTTCTGGAGACATTGGTGTGTTTCTATCAGCAATCCCAATCCACATGTAACTGTTGCCTGTATAACCAAAGCTGCAAAGATAAGTATATATACTTATATATATTATATATGTGTGTGTGTGTGTGTGTGTATCAATTATGCCTTACTCATCAATCAAATGACCAGTCAAGTTGCAATACAGACATTGTTAATAATGATTTTGCTTTTGTCGTTCTTTCATAGCCAAAAATCGTCACCCCTAATAGACTGCCTTAATTCTGGAGTCTGCAAAAAATCATCACACAAGCATCACACATCACAGTCAACATAGATATCTCTAGAGTTCTCTCTAGGGCTGACTTCAGTTCACTTTCAATAAAAAGCAATTCAGGAAGAGAGCTGACTTCATCATTTAAATATTGATCAACTTTTGTAATGAGAATGTCATATTCAATCTGTTCAGAAATAATTAAAAATCAATGTTCTATCAACATTAAATTAAACACATTTTCTATTTGATTCTGTATTGACTGAGAGAACGTTAATTGACTCGAGTCTCGATTTTCATACAAATCTTCTCTGTATGGAACATCCTCACTTGTGTTAAATGTGGTCGAAATCTGCTACCGGCACATTTAGGAACAGATCATTCAGTCTGACAGAGAGGTGGGAGGATTTGAAAGAAGAAGTACAAAGAAAAAAAGAAGAATGAAGAATGTTTGGCTTTCTGTACAGTTTGAGCTCTCTGCATACAAATTAGCTCATTTGAGAGCACACAGGTGAACACAGCGGCAGTTTGTGCATACAAGGCAGCCTGGAAAATATATGTATGCAAATGAGAAATGAAAAGTGGCAGAAAGGAAAAGAAAAGCGACAATGGTCCTGGTGATAATATGTCTCTTTGCCCCAATGAAAGCATTAACAATTCGTCATGACATCATGAAACACTCAAATCAGAGCTTGCTTTGTGCAGACATATGTCTACTTTTGTCTGTAGCTGCAACTGATCCACTGTTTGTTAAATATGAGCTCCAACAATGAGAGGGTTAGCTTAGCTTATCATAAAGTCTGGAATTTGAAAACTAGTTCTCTGCCTAACAGTGCCTCTGAAACATGCTAATTAACATGTTGTATATTGTTTGTTTAATCCATACAAAAAAAAAACTACAAGATGTGGATTTTACAGGGTTTATGCGCCAGACTATTTCTTGGTCAGATTTTATGTTAAGCTAAGCTAACAACCCACTGTCTGTATTAAACAGACATCTTCTCATTTAACTCTAAATTGTCTCATTAAATAGCTAATCAGTAATGTCTATAGGCACTCTGCTTTCAGTGCCTTACGCCTGAATTTGCTTGAATTCTTATTTATTAAAATATTAACAGCAAAATGTAACAACTACATGCTGCATGCGCTTTACAGGACATGAATCATATTAATCATAATAAAGTTACAGTAATTAAATTACATTTGATTTGCATTATAACAGGTATAATCACAGGTAAAAAGAAAATATTCTCACACTTGTAATGGATTTTTTTATGATAGTGGATCATATACTTCACATGCTATATGTATATCTTTTATATTAATTTTAAATAAATGATGCACAGTGGGATCTGGGTATACCTACTCCGGGAGGAAAAGCAATACAACGGAAATTGAAAAGAAGCAATAGCTTTAAAGCAGGGGAGGCTGTGGCCTCTCTGGCCAAAACAAAATTCAATTGTGAAAATAGAGTAGATGATGATAATATTGGGTAGCAACATTGTCTGGCACAAGGTAAAAAAGAGCAGCTTCCTCTCTGGAGTGCTGTAACCTTGATTCACCCTGGCATGCCTGCATTCATACGGGAGAGAAAAAAGGAAAGGCAATTGAAAAGACATGTGATTATTAGATGAGGGCATGTAGAGAGACGGGGAGAGAAAAAAACCCAAAATGGAGCTGGAGAATCATAGAAGAGGAAAAAAGAATATAGAAATAGATATAGAAACACTCATTTTTGTCTTTCAGGGCATGGCACAGTCAGTAAAACGTATGGATTGACATGAAGAGAGAGATGATTCACAATTTTGCAGCAACGCTTCGGCAGAGAGTCAGACACTAACACTGTCTGTCTGTCACCACAGTCTGTTGATGGACACACATTATTGAATCCATATACTGCCTCTTTGCTCAGTTTTTTACTGTAGACACATGGCTTTCAAGCAGTCAGAGGGATTGTTCAGGGATAAAGGCACACAGGGTGAGCTCAATATTAAATGGTAAGAAGAAAACAAATAAGCATGTGTGTTTTTTATGCTTATATTTGTGCCTATTTTATACTATTGTACAGTTTTCTGATTATCTTAAATATTAAACTTAGAAATTACTTTCTGCAGAAATTTGGGTAAATGCATAAATTGTGCATTTTCATTTTAAAGCTTAATTGAACAAACAATGTTTCAGCCAATTTAATATATTGTAAAATATAGACTTTCTGTCACAAATAACCATCTTGCAAACCATGCTGATGTGTTTAAAAAAAAAATTTAATTGTTAATTTCCATAACACACACACAATAACACAATAACAGAACTCTGAGTTGTTTAATCCATCATATTTGGTCTACAATAATTTTGGTCATTTATATATGTAGAACACTTATTATTTAAAAATGTAAACCATACATAAACTGCGCTTTTTGGATATGCTAGCAATTAGTGGCTTATTTACACATTCAGCAAACACTAAACAGCATTTACTTGGAGTCATGTCCAGTATTCATTCACCCTTTTGCTCTATTTTGGTCTCCACCAATGTCTGAGGGAAATATTTGACTCTGCTGAATGTCCAGTTATTATCATCAGCTAGTCACTGCCTGTGTCTCTCATCTGTTTAGTGCTGGGCAGTGGTTTATCAGAGCTTTTTATGTGTGAAAAAGCTGCCTAATTTACTGGAAAATGGGTTGATTAGATCAATGAGACTAAAATATTTAAGTTGTAAAGTTGAAGGCTATACAACCAAAACAGTGAGCTGAAAGACATTAAGCTCTGCAGAGCTGAGGAAAGCTATAAAGTGATGGTGATGATTCTCAGTTGGTTTGGCACTACAGGTACATGGACATTTGTTCCATTGCTAATACAAAAATATTGAATAGTGCAGGTTTAGGAGATCAAAACTCATGTTTTTGCAAGTAGCCTATTTGTTACAAGTCATATATACATAGCACATATAAGCAGTGCTGCTTTTTGGTGCTCCATTTTTACCATTATAAACATATACTGATTTCTATTGAGATCTATATGGTCCAAATCAACTGGATAATTTTATTTATTCTCGCAAGGGCTCTTGCTTGTATGAGCCTATTACCCATATCAACAAATACACACAAAACTTTCCTTAGAACTTTTTTAAATATAGAGAAATTAGCCATGGTTAAAATTATATTTTTAACTGAATAATATGCATTGGAAAATAAGTTGAAAATACTGTACATAAATTATATATGCTTTTCAGTTATTTTAATTAGCTAAAACTTGGTCCTTTTCTTGTCAAGTTTCCTACTATTTTTGTTCAGGATTGTTCATCAGGATTGCCTCCTGAATAAAGAAAGTTACGAAGGAAAGGTAATAGAAACTGATAGACACAGACAAGGAGAATGAATAAAAGCAAAAATAGAGAGAAATATCAAGAGAAACACTGTAAAGATCCACCATCCTTTGGCCTCTCCAGGGCTCAAACTCCCTCTGACAGCATTAGAAAGACAGAGGATCAACCCTGATTCCAAACAGGCTTTGTCTCTTTACACCGTGAAAATATGGCCTGGAATCCCATTATCCCCGGCTATAGAGATGTGAGGGCTCCATCTTCATCTCTTATTCCACGGCACAGAGGGTATGGCACCAAATGCACTGTATATCGAAGCTCCAGCCTTAAAAAAAATGCTCTCACCCATTCTCATAGACTCAAGAGGCTCTTTAGTTGAAGGGCAAACAGAGCTAGAGCGGAGAATGGATGACACTCATTTCGAGGAGCAGCGGTATTGAAAATCTTTTCCAACTTAGGCATACCAATGAAAACCTTAAACTTGATTCTCTCAAGAGTAATGTGCAAGTGTTGGAATGGGAGCACATGCATGCATGTTCAGTCCCACATGCCCTTTACTGTGTCACTTTCACACACATACACACACAGATCACTTGGAGAATTGAGTTGGTGACAAGAGCTAGATTTGATTTTATCCCCTCTCTGACATCTCTGCTCTCCTTAGAGCAGTCACACAAACAATCTCCCAGCAGCAAAAGCAGATATTAAATTAGTTTTGCGGGTGTTGGCAAGTGCCACATGTTTGCTTGCCTGGCCTGCCTTGCCTGCAACCTGTATCTCCCCATATGTGTGTGTGTGAATGTGTGTGTGAGAGAGAGAGTATGAGGAAAAAGGGAGGGAATTGTCACACGAGAATTTATAGATCACCACCCAGATGTACAGTACAGGCACAGCAGCACACAAGACTGCACCCTGCATTTGTCAATGGCTCTAACATATTCATCATCACATCTCTCCTACACACACACACACAAACAGCTACAGTATTTATGGACACACACGTGCACACATCACCTCAGTGATGATGATCTCCCATTGTAGCTGCCAAGGGTATGGATGTCTGTTCTTGCTTTCACCGCAGGGGCCGATCCATGAAGGGGTCAAGGTGTATTAAAAACGGAGTCAAATGTTCCCTCTGATGAGGCACGCGCACACACACACACACACACAAACACTTGTGTGTGCAGATTTTACATTAACTGCAGGAGTGATGACCATGACATACTCTTTGTGTGAATAGAATCTCCAGGCTAAAAAGATTTTGTTAATTGAATGTATGAAGAGGTAAACAAACTGAAAGAGAGAGAAGTGGGCCGAAAGAGAGAGATGTTTTGATAAACTGAAAGTGAGAGGGGTGAAATGATTAAGAAGAGAGCGAGGGAGAGGGGAAGAAAGAGAGTTCATGTCATAAAAGCTTCTTCGAGAGGAGCTCTATCGAGCAAGGCTCTGACCAGTCATGTGTTTGCATCTAAAGCAGACCCAGAATGCTGGGAGGGCAATGGTGATGTTTCACAGCAGCACTGAGCATTTACATAATCATCCACTGACAATTTTCTGCTTACCAACGCTTTCTTTCTTTTTTTTTCTTTTCACACGTTTGCTTTATTTATTGATTGATCTGAACGCAATAAGCGTAAAAACAAAATGCATGAAAATAAGCTGTGGCCGGAGTTTTCTGTTTCGGAAAGGCCATTTGCATTCCAACCATCTACCCCCCTCTCCTACTATACTGTACAAATAACCCCTCCCTGTATCTCAGCAAATCCTGCACATACCCTCAAACGCACACAAACACTGCGAGATGATCAGCTAAAAACCAATATTCATATAAGCACTTGTAAGCAGACATACAGCTTAAAATTCCAAACACATACATTTTTCAAATATATTTCTGGGCAGTGGGAGAAGGAGGTGGAAAAGGAGGAGGAGGCTCCATCTGTGCAGGGAAGTTGGGTGCTTGGCAGTCTCTGAGGGCCGCTCAGCCATCCATCCATCCGTCCCATCCATCCCTCCCTGCCTCGTCCCGACCAAACCCCCACCTCTGCTGCCCCTGTGCCCCCCCCCCCTCCCACCCCTTCCTCCCCAAACCGCAACATTACCATCCTGCCTTCCTTTCATGTGAGGAGCGGAATTATGGCTGGCATCCACTACTGTTGTTTGATACAGTGGCCACATGATGCCTGACTGCCTGCTTGGCTGCCACACAAACATGCACATAGACACAGTGACACATATGCACACACATGGGCAGCTTGTACTGGCTACGTGTGCTACCACCTACTAAGCGGAAAGCTCTTTTGCGAGGAGGAATGCATTGCCTGCTTTGAGGGTCTCATGTCAAACACAGGAAAAAATGGTAGATGCTGTACAGTATGCTGTTTATACACCATCTCCTAAAAATGCATTAAATCTGCATTAACATTTTGTAGCAAACACGTCATCAAATTTTAGCTTGTTTTTCAAAGCATTCAGAAAATTGGTCTTTCGGTTTCATTTTTATAAAACAGAAAATAGTTTAGTGTCTGGTAAACTTTCTAATCTGACGTCCGTGACGGAATTTTAGGAAACAGGGTTTGAATCTGAGCATCCAAAGTGCAACATGTGAAGCAAAACGTAAGTAAATTCAGAGTTAGTGCTTTTTCATAACGCAAGATTGATAAAGCTAACAACTTTGTACAAAGACAATGTCCAGATTTATGTTTCTAATACAATTTTTATTTTATACTTTTATTTTTTTAATTTTATTTTAAGAACTGTAACAAAGCTAATACAAAGTGGTCGTTATTTTATTTGTTTTCTCTTTAGTATTCTCTTCTGGCAACTAAAGCATGATTTACTTTTTTGTATGCATGTTTAAGCGATGCACTACATGCAACTTGGTTACAGTTAGGAAATATTGTGGTTTTGATTAAATGTGGGAAAAGTCAGTACATTCAGCAGTAAATGCAGCTTTTGCTGCATGACACAACTTGGGCTTCTCTATTTCCTCAGGTTTCCTGTCTATGTCTACAGAGCTACTGACTATCAAATACAGGGAAGAATGGCAATACAGAGGAAAAAATCCTTTTTTTTTCCCCATTCAATCATTCAGGCCCAAAGTCTGTAATATAAAAGAAATAGATACTTAAATAAATCATATGCACACAAATATATAATCAATCTGTTTTTGTTAAATAATCAGCAATAAAACTCAGCTCAGTATTATGAATCTGACTTAATCATGATTTAACTTTTTTTCTATGCTTTCAATACTTTTTTCCCCAAAGTTTGTTTTCATGCCACAAATCCATTTTATTTCATAATTTTACTATTTTACTTTTACTCAGCACAAACAGGGCTGAGCGATTGTGTGCAACTGGTTGTTTATGTTGATTTACTGACACAACATTCAATCACACAACTGGCTGTGTGTGTTTTTTCTTGTCACAAAGACATTGTGATAAAAAAGAGGCATTATTATATAAGTACAGTTTTAAACAATTGTTGTGTTAGTTAATTTTTTATAGGAGATTCAGTGGCTAAGCACACATATTTCACATTTGTTGGAATTCATGAAAGCATCTGTCTGCGACAGTTCTACGTTAAATTTCAGCGTGATACTATCTTGAAGCAAATACTTTCACAGTTTCCTTGGACAGCATTGAAAAGCAGTAACCGACTCCTTGTGTTATTTATAATTCATGCCACAAGCTTGTCTTAAAGCCCATCAAGTTATTCCCCTTGGGGACTGACAAGGGTCCATAATCAAAGTAACTAACCTGTGATTTACTGAGCCCTGGGGTAAACATCTGCTACCCGTCGTCTCGATACGACTATTTACATGCATTTAACAGTGTAGGAGGTTTTAAATAAGAAAAAATAGTGCAAGGATTTGTGAGTCCTCAGCAGTTCTTGCTACTACCCTGACAACCCCATCACCACACCCTTCTGTTCCTCAGAGGGATGTAGGAGAAGTAAGCTAAAGCAAAGACAGAGACGAAATGGGGGCATCACTGCCTGGTCCCTGATTCACCTTTGGGTTTATTACACTCATTTATTACACTATTTCATTACCACCTCCCGCTTCCTGTTCACTGCTCTATGCCTCTCAATCACCTGACAGGGCAAGGAGAAGATAGAGAAACTAAACATGTTGTTGAGTGCCAGGAGTAAAGAGGAGAGAAGCAGGAAAACTGAGAAAAAGGAGGTAAAGTAGAGAGTAGTGAAGCTGACTGAAAAAAAGAGTGGAAAAGAGGGAAAAGAGGAAACAAGATAGGAAACTGCTATTACAATGTGTGGCAGCCCTGTCTCCTAAAAATTACTAAACTGCAATCCCGATTACGTTTTTGTAGAGAATGTAATTGCGACCAGATTACGTTTTCTGTTAACATAATGATCATATGTTCACAGTTAACGTATTTTTGTCCGCCAAAATATCTTATCTGCATCCGGTTTTCTGTCGGCTAAAATATCCGACGTTACATTTCAACATCCAGACATGTGAGTGTAGAGATATTAAAGTGTTTTATGGTGGGAATCAGACATGACAGCAGTAGGTTAGTGTCAGTGAAAGGCTGTGGGCTGGTTAATGGACAAAAATGTCATTTCACACAGTTGCTTCACACACACGTCTGCATTAAAAATTAAAGCAAAACACAATCTTTTTTCTAACACTAACCTCAGTACTTTTTTTGCCTAAACCCAAACTCACGGGGGACTTTGGTGTCGAACTTGGGTCTCCGGCATGTCAGTCCTGCACAGTGAACGCCAGCCATCCTCCCCATCCACCTCCTTGCAAATCTCTGTGCATTAATAAATGTAGCGTGTCATTCATTCATTCACAAAAATATGTTTCAGTACAACGT
Source organism: Sandelia bainsii (assembly GCA_032362345.1). Taxonomy (NCBI): domain Eukaryota; kingdom Metazoa; phylum Chordata; class Actinopteri; order Anabantiformes; family Anabantidae; genus Sandelia; species Sandelia bainsii. The sequence continues at coordinate 5,628,939 of JAUMHL010000016.1, forward strand.
GACAATTACGTTCTACAAAAACATAATCGGGTCGCAAATACGTTCTCTAGGAAAACGTAATTGGGATCGCAGTTTAGTTGTATACGAACGTAATTTTTGGGAGACAGGGTTGCGTGTGGGAAAATATGGCACTGTTGGAAACACGACAATCACTAAGGGCCTGTAAGAAAATGATTAGTACAGTAGGGGATGTCAGTAAAGAAACTACCTTAATTTTTCTCATCAAAATAAGGCAGCATCTAAAGGGACAAATATGAAACACAATACTAGCTAATACTTTGTAAAACCTTATTTTAGATGTAAAGAGAAAAACATATGATAGTGTTATTTTCTAAATACTGGTTACCTACTGGGTACAGTGCCAGAAACAAAACTGACGTTTGGCGAAACTTGTGTTAACAATGAATGAAAATTTTAAATAATAATTACTACTTCCCCCATTAAACAATGAAGATTTATCTAAATTTTATATGCGTTAAATTATCACATCATGTTCTTATATTATCTTATAATTTTTCTTTGTCTGATGAAGGGATGTAAAGTGAAATGCAACGTAACAGTTTCAAACATTACAAATATGATAATATGAAACAGTTTGGTTTAACTGTTTGGTAGCTTTTGGTTTAAATATATAAAAGCCAGACTGAAAATTTGGTAGACACAGCACATTATTTTAGTATGTTTGCTGTATCTTTGGAAAAACCACAGTAAGTAGTAACATTATTAGTAAAACATAATGTTATTAAAAGTTTAAATTGGACTTTCTTGATGTTTATTTTGAGATATGAAGGGTGTTGTTTGTTTTTTGTTTATTAACACTCAAACTCCCAGAATTCTGTAACTACTGGAATGGCCGTAGGCTGTCATTTTGACCGCTATGTATTATTTGCGGATCATTTCACTAATCAATATAAAATTAAGCATAAATTGATCTATATTTTTAGGGTAAATTTGAATTACAATATTCTCCTTTTTTCTTAAAAACATCCAAGTTCTTCTTGAATATTAGTATACAGTAACTTTAAGAAATATCACAAATATACATTTCAGAAACCTTTATATACACATATGCACTCCGAATGGCCAA
>JAUMHL010000016.1:5634378-5646302 GCA_032362345.1 Sandelia bainsii
AGAAAAGAAGCTACGTTAACGATGATGATGAGGTGAATGATGAAGATGATTATTAGCGTTCATTAGTTAACTAATACTAATACTGTCTAAGTTTGACTGCTACTTTTTTTTAAATTACACCGTCATGGCACTCTCTAAATTTCAAGCAGCATTTAGATAGAAAATGTGGTTAATGCTTTTCCAATTGTGAATGATACATGTACTGTATTCATAGAAGCAATTGTATTTTTCACATAACAAATGGGATCTTTCCCCACAAACTTTGAAAAATGTCCTCATATCTGCCATAGGGATGTAAACAAACATGAATATGATGCATTCTTGAAAACATTGCGAAAAAAAACAAAGCAGTGGCACCTTGAGGAGGAATGGAAGATCTCAGTGCAAAAGCAGACGCATGACGCAAGGCTTCACAGGTTATAATGGGATCATCCTGATCCTGCTACGCATGCATATTTAGTGTACACTGCAAAGCCTTTGTGAAATTGTGCTTACAAGTGGAATGATCAATAAAGTGCTTTTTAAAACCAGAAGTCACCCTTTGTTTCAATGTCCTGAGCTGAACTCTTCCCATCTTTATTGTTGTTTTCTATTCTCTCCTGTTCACTACTTTTTCTTTAATCCACTGTCTTTTGTTCCTTCCTTCCTTTGCCTTTGCTTTTGTTCCTATACAAATTTCACATATGCTTCTACAGTATAATCTCCATTCAGTTCCATTCAGTTGTAACAACAACTGATGTTTTGGACTTCAATTGTGACACAAATTTTAACTGATAACTAGGTAAAATTGTTCAAAAGTTGTTTGGGGCCAGAAGTCTTACCATGAAATAAAGTACTTTATAGCTCTGCTGTTGCTGATAGTGAGTGTTAAGCAGCAGGAGAGAAATTAACACACACAAAAGGGAAAGGAAGTGGAAAGAAAGAACTCGGAAGTGTGTAAGATTGATAAAAAGAGTAAAAAGTAATTGTCAAGCAAAATAAAACAAGGCATAGTTTCTTTCATCTATCAAAATCAAATACACCAGGCAAATAGTCTCAATGTTATTTACTTTAACAAATACCAAACCCACAGCGCTATACCTGTAAAACTACAGCTTTTATTTCACATGGTCTGGTTGTTTATTTCCATGCCAACAAACCATCTTGGATGCTATAAGACAATTTGTTTTTTTATTGTAGCCCCCTTTTTTAAGCCTCACTCCCACTGAGTACAGGCAAAGACTTAGACAGCCTGTTGCTAAGAATGCAGTGACTTAGTGTGCCTTGGGCTTTAAAAAATGCCCCTATATATTACACCTACACTCTCCCAGGGGAACAACATATGCTTTTTTTATTGAATACACTTAAATATCTTGCATGTGAGTGTATGTTTCTGTGTACAGTGCTTCTTAAAGGAACCAAAGAGCGTAAGCATCTTGAAGAAGGCACTTGTACAGTAGGTGCACATGTTGAAAGAGCATTGTTGTGTTGGGGGAGTGCTTCTGTTTCCTGAGTAGGTCTATCTGCCTACTTCACTGTATGGCTGTATTCCCAGTTGCTGTCAGTCAAGCTAACCTGATACACGTGTGTGTGAGCAGTTAAAGACCAGTTGAGCACTCACAAGGAGCTGCCCGGCATGAACACAGCCAGCAAACATGAGGTCTCCTGCTAGCTCAAAGGGCTCTTCACAGCTGGGGTGTCTACTTTAGATAAGCCTCATTTTTTTATGATGCAACCATTAAAAGCTTTTGGCTCACATTTTAGTAATATCACATACACTAGAGCACTTTGCAGTTACATTTACTTGTATTCTCCTTAACCCAAGTAATAAACAATCTCTAACAGCTTTAAAGTGAGGAGCAGCGTGAACTTTGCACCTTAAAAGTAACAGAAATGAAACAATAATAACTAACTAGACTTGCAAGCAGGTATACTTGCAACTTTTTCTTTGATCACAATTGGACCTCACAGCTTACTGCAAAACCAACATGCAAGATGCACTGAATCAGGGTGATCAGGAGGATGACATTAATGCCTTTTAAAGGGGTCATATTACACAAGAGTCAATTCAAAGTCAATCAGAACAGAGTGGACTTCACACAAAGGGTGAGAATAGGTGCTGCGTAATGGTCCATTATTAAAAAAAGATAAGCAGTTTTTGGAATTGTACATCATCCGAAACTATTTCAGTAGAGCCCAGAATAAAACTATAATGTGTGCACTGGTTGTTGTTTTTTTAATTGCCTCACACATAGCACCACCAAATTAATAATTTCAGTGTTTACATCAACAACCAACAACACATTTCACAAAAAAACATGCACTTTATGCTATCAAAGGAGATACAGACTCTATAATATACTGTAAACAATAAAAGGGCCTTCCTGTGCCACACACAATGCACATGTGATGTACATACAATATAAAGCATGTATATATAATATATGAACTTACACTGATATGCTGGTACTTTGACTGCTTCACCCTGGAGCCACCATTGCATTTTTGGCAGCACTTGTGGTCCCTTCCCACTTTTCCTCTTAACAACATCTAGGGCTATTCAATAAAGAAGCTTCTGGGAGCTCAGAGGAGAAGGAGGAAAGATGGAAAAAAGAGTGAGCATTAAATTCTGCCTGAATTATGCCAGGGTTCGTGGGTTTGCCCTGGTAAAAGAATAGAGATGGAATCTATGGCTTATTTAAAGGCTTCTGCATCATGCTCAAATTCATCATTCCCAAACAGAACCTAAATTTTGCATGCCTGTGAGGGAACAGCTTCTGTGCTTTACAGAAGAGCATGGTACAGTGTTAAGTGTTGGGTTGTCTTGTTGAATTGTGAGGCCTATACGCTTACACACAAGCAGGGACGGGTGGTCTTTAGATGTGTTGTACGGCTTGGCGTGCGTGTCCTCATGCAAAGGTCACAGCTTTCCAGTGAGAGCACTCATTACTCCAATTCAGTCAATAAAGTGTCAGTTTGAGCACAAACTGTTAACTTAACAATGTCAAACAACAGATTTCTGGTGTTTTAATGGAGTTCAAGCATAATGTTCTCTTGTGGTGAGGAAGAGATTACAGAGGCTGTGGGAATGAGCCTCAGAAGAAGCCAACTGGCCCCTTCTTTTGAGCAAATCCGGCAAGCAGGACTAAATTTTAAGCATAATTTGGGCACAGCAGCTTGTAGGGATGACACAGCAAAGAAGAATAGGGAGGATGAGAACGAGGAGGAGAAGGAGTGGGGTGGAGGGGCGATGAAACACTGCACATGAGCTCTTGACTATTTAAAGGGAAGCAAAAAGGAAAACAGCTCCCTTCCTCACAGTTTGCATTAAGTGGTCTGTGCATGAGGAAACCAGTGATGTATAACAGTGGACCTTGCATTTAATTAACCAAGTCTCCTCAGCCACTTTTTTTAAGTCTTGGAGCCAGCATAATCATTTCATATACGCCTTGATATCATCTGCTTAATGCGCTATTTTACCATACAGTTAAACCTCGGCGATAAATCTGGCAGTGCTCTCCATTAATAGATGCAGGGCCTCACTGAATAATGTGTGCATTAGATTAGCAGCACTACAGAAGTGAACCACCACGGAGAGAGGAATACTTCACGTTAATCTCTCTTGGTGGTTCCCAAAGGATGAGAACTTAGTGTCCCTTCCCATGGCTATAGGTGGAGGGTGGAGGAAGCATGCATGTGCAAATAGGACAAAGCATGAGATTAAAGGAGGAAGGGAAAAGAGTGTGCATTAAAAGCCGCATCTACTCCTAAGCTTCTGATAGTTCATTTCAGTCACACAATGATCCACATGCTCACCAAGAAACCTTTACAAAACTGCTTTCATGCACGCTCCGGCCAGACATTCCAAGCACGATGCCATAAGTTAAAATACGGCTTTTCAAAAGCGTCAACACATTTACTCCTTCTTAAGATTGGCTGCTGAGAACCGTACATTTCTGACAGGACATTCTGTATTAACATACTCCTGCTCCCTGATTTCCAGTGGCTGACGAGTGATTTGAGGTGACCTCATAACAGAGGCTGACAATACAACAAAGCAACGGGGTTATGAAATCGAGAAATTCTATTTCCACCCTCCTGGCCATTCATCTCACTGAAAGAGAAGGAAGAGGATTCATTATTTGGTACCTTCTCTCCACTATCTCATGAATTTGCATACTCTGTGTATATGGATGAGTGTGTGTGGAAGTACTTGTGTACCTTTTGTGGTTTAACTGTACTTGCGAGGACAAAAATAAAAACTGTAGCAGGTAAAGGAAAACCCCCAGTATATTAATGTAATTTAAAACAATGTCCTCACAAGAGTAGGCAAGTTGATGACTTTGTCCATTATTCAATGTGTGAGGACTAAGGATGTGAGTGTGAAAAGGCGAAGACTGCAATAGAAAGAGTGTAAGAGAGCAAGTATGTGTCAATAAATAAGTGTATATATGAATACATCTTTTGTGTATGTATATTATGCGGTTGTTCAAGAGAAAGACATGTGCCCCATTCTGCCCCATGAGTCCTCGCTCTGCGAATCTTGCGATTCCCATGTTCATGGTGAGGGCGAGTAGATGTTCTGCCCTCTGACTAGATGCTCAAGACTGAGTCAACTACAGTGCAGGCTTAAAAGCAAGTGCTAACCCAGAGGCTCAGAGGGCACTGCACACTGAGTCATAAGCAAAGAGAGAGAGACAGAAATAAAAAGCAGAGGCAAAGCATTTTAACATTTCACGACACAAATGGAATGAATACATGCACAGAACTGTGACTGGTCAGTTTTTGTAGTAGCTTGTCTCTTTATCGCTGGCTTAACTATGAAAAAGACATAAACATCATTAATAACTCATAAGTCGTGATGATTCTTTAACAAATGCATGAGATACTGTTAATTCTTGTTTACATAGCATTACATTAATTGACGACATTCATATACCCTTACCATAAAATGTTGCCAAATAGATTGTCTGTCTCCAGTCCCAAGCCAAGTAGACCCTGATGACATCAGAGTCTTTAGAGAGCTCTTTACTACAGAAGGCACGAAGGGTTTCAGTTTTACAGGTCAAAAGAACACAACAGGACCTAAAAACACAGGCACTGTGTCTATCTAGACATAGCCATTGTGTTCCTTCCTTGCTATGTGAACATTAGCTATGGTCCGTAAACTGAAGCACAGCTATTTTATGAGTGGAGAGTCCTAATGTTCCTAATGAATGAGGACATTAATATTACTTTACTATTAATAATAATTAATTAATAACAGATATAAATGATAAACAGTTGAGTTGTAGTTATCAAAAATGCTTAATCTGCAATCTTGTTCCAATTAAAATGTATTATTAGAACTGCTGAGGAAACTGATTCATAATTATTACATACCCTTCTGATGCAAAACTGTTGAAATATTCAGTATTTACTTTTATCTGATGTATCAAAGCAGTAATATGATGCCCCTGTCGCTGTCTGCACATAAAATAGAAACAGCTGATGGCTGGTGATGACACAGTGTGTCAACAGGAAATGGAAAACGAGTCACCCTGCCTCCTCTCCGCCTTGTGTCTCTCACTTGCACTCTGAATCTTGTGTCACTCGAAAAGCAAAGGGATTAGGAGGAGGTGGTTTGTAGTGCAGAGTGAATGCTTGCACGCACACACGCAAACAGGAGCAATAGTAATATGCTTGTAGATCTCCCTCTTATCCTGTAACCTAAATGCAAAGGTGCATTTCAACATCACCCGAGGATTTGCTAATTACCTTCCCAACATCTGTCCTATCAATGCTCGGTAGGATTAGAATACAAACACACCCATTGTCTCATCACCACCTTTCTGCAATAGCACCCAACTACTAGGTCATGAGTAATTTTTCATCTTTTATCTGATTCTTCTTCTTTCTTTAATTGATGTTAGCATGTTGCTAAATAATGCATGCCCTTCTTCAGAAGAGTACAGTACAGGAATAATCTGTCTGCGTAGATGGGTGTGAAAGGGAGTAGTATCTACTGTACTTTGATGTAAAACTCCCACATCCCACTTTTAATGTCCTCTGTGGCCCGAAGGGAATTGATGAAATGATAACTTCTGCTCTTACGGGATGATTATAACTGTGATTAAGTTGTACGAGACAGACCCTACAGGAGATAAAGAGGAGGGCGAAATGGCAGTGAGTTCTCGCTATTCATTTCTCTGCTGGGTGCTTTGGGTACACTGAGCTAGATGTGGTCTCCCCAGACGTTGACAAATGAAGTAATTACATTTATGTGAGTGTGTAGGATTGATTCATCAACCAATGCTCGCTATGAAGAACTTCTGATTTAATTGTGGAGACGCATGCATCTTCCTGTGATAACAAATCATTTTTTGTCAAAATGAAATCACCCCCCAATATTATCCACAGACTTTAAAGCACGCGTGAGTCAATTCGAAACTGTATCTACAACAATTATTCTTCATTTGTTACAAGAAATGTGTTATTTGTTAATTAGTGTGTAAGACGTGATACAAAATCTGTACAAATTGATATCTCAGTGATATCTCAGATGTTAACACAATGTGCATGCAGGTAATCGAAGTGTTAATGAGACATTCAGGAAAAGCATATAGTTTCATCTTTAAAGGATCAATTCACTCAAATGATGAGAAAAAACAATCTAATACTTATTCACAGCAAAAACATTCTGATTTCATTTTTTAAATCAACACTGTATAAAGCTGTTGTTTTAATTAACATATGTACTTTGGAACATATCTTCAAAACATTTACTGTAGAAATAATCAATTTCATTGGTTTTCCTGACCAAACAGGTAACCCTTGTTGAGTAGAAAGTAGTTCCATCCAGAGTAACTATAGCAAAAACTATGGCTAGTTACTGCTATGGCGTAGATATACAAAATATGTTTTTATATAACTGGGATGAACTTAACTTTTAAACATAATGCCTCTACCTAAAATCAAGTGAAATTGAGCAAGATAGATTTCTGAATGGTTGCAAACTGCATGTTTTCACTGTTGTATTCACACAGTCTATTTTGTCAGAGACGGCACTGAAATTATTTAGATCTGATCTTTTTTGAGAAAATAATGATGGATCATATTCTGCTTTTATGCTTGAGCCAGATAGTGTTTTCTTCAAAGTCATACATGCCCAATATCAGATCAAATTATCAGAGTGAAAATATGTCATTTTCTCAAATGGCACAGAACTCCTACAACCGACCACTTATACAATTTAAATATATTCCAAGATGATATCATGCATAGAAGAAAACCGAAATAGTGGGAAAAGACATGAAATCAAAAGAAAGCATGTTCAGTTTTATATCTAAAAACAGTGCAGTACTCCCTACATTATGTAAAGATATACAGATATACACATAAAATATGACTTTACCAGCAACGATGTGAGTGTTATACGCCACAAAGGGTAATATCAAACAGTATAAATCATAACAAAGTGCATTTGCATGAATTTCACTGATTATGTCACATGCACATCACATATATTGTTGCCTATAGGGTCCTAGCTGAGAAGTCATAATGAGATCTTCAACCCTGAAGAGGCAGGCATAACTCATATGTTCTGCCGTCACTGTGACAATGGAAGGGTTTATCGCTGCCAAAGGCTTGGGGAGGAGAGAGTGTGAGCGGAGGCGCTGGGGAGATTGGAAATAGAGGAAATGCTGTATACAAAGAGAGACAGAGATAGCAAGAGAGCATGAAAGAAAAAAAAATCTCCTCCAGCTTTCCACACATGCACAACTGAGGCATGTTTCAGCATGCAGAGTATCAGTTGGAATTACACTGCTGAAGCTCGCAGAGCACATTCAGGCAACATGTCCCACTGTGTCCCTTGGAGCAGTGCTAACCTTCAGTCCCACCCCTCTGCTTCTCACTCACTCTTTTTCTGGCTGTCTCTCTTACATTTCCACCTCTTTTCTGCATGTTGCTGCTCTCTCACTCAGACTGTGTCAGAAGGGTAAAGAGAAAAACACTAAACAGGGATCAGAACCCCAGAAGTGAAAACTGACAAATGGCTTAAACATGCGCAAATCCAACAAATGCACAAATGCAACAATAGTCAAAGCAAGGCTGTATTTTAGGCAGAATTGATTATTTGGAACCACTTACTACTGAGGATTATGAGAGTGATATAAAATGATGAACATTTACTTTTTTCAAGTTTTGAAGATATGTTATACTAAAAAGCATACGTGTATAATATTGAGAGGAAGTAAAGCAGTTTATTCATTATCATCCCTCCAAAAATATTAACTCTAACCAGCACTACACACAGAATTTAAGATTCATTTAAAAAAACGTTTGCAAAGAGAAACCCCAGAATAAAGCCTAGGCTGATAGGAATGTCCTTATTTTTATTTTGTCATAAATCAAAATATATAACAAATTAAAACTGTGACACAATGAGGGTGAAGAGGGAAAAAATATGAGTTACTTAGTTATTAGAACACACTGAGGACAACATGTATGTCATTACCAAATTTTATGGCCATCCATCCACTGTCATGGAGCTACCTAATGCAAAACCCCATATAGTGTTTAAACATGTACACTAGCTCATAAACAGTTTAATAATCAATAGAAGAAACAACCAAAAAATGGCAAGGCAAAGCTTTAAAAAGATTAAATATGAAAAAATCTATTTTACATTTGCCTTAATGGAATAGAAATGTGGACGTTTTAAAGTCCTATACACATACAGTACATAGAAATGATTCAGCTGCATTTTATTATTTCATTTATGTATTTTCAGTGATATATTTTGATGCATCCAATTAGTGACTTCTATAGCACCTGAGAATCCATACTGTATGTGCCTCTAGAAATATATTGGTTGTAGGCACAGTGGTTGTTTTTCTATTAAAACGGGAAACTGTCCTCATCCTCTGGGCTATGCAGGGTCTCAAATGAAATCTTTACAGTATATGCCTTTTACTCTCTACAACAGCAGCCACCAATCAGTTCATCATTTCTGCATCCTAAAATGGTAGTTGGAGCAGCATCAAGCAACAGTGCAAGATAAACGAGGGCAAGCGCACTGTAATTTCCATATCAATCACGGATAGTGTCAGCAGCTTAACTTGGGAACAAGAAGAAATAGAGTGAAAAGAAAGAGAAAGAAAGATGGAGAGATAAAATAACAAAATACATGCTTTTGTTATGATGAGCATACACTAGCTGTTATTTAATGAAGCCCATTTCAGATTGAGGGCCAGGTAATGCACCTTGTGGCACAGGGCCAATAAGAGACTGACTTACGGGGTGATCGACTCTGCCTGTCCGTCTCTAACAATTCTTGAAATGGTTTCACAATCACAACCGTCTCTGGCATCTGGGTGCAGACAGAGTGCAGCTGTCATTTAGGCCATAAATGTCCAGCAGATGCAGCTTCCAGAAACACTGCCATTGAGTCGTGGCTGTCAGCATGTATGTCACTGGGTTTTGATGTGGAGGTGGTGTGGCTGAAAAGATGGCAGTAAGGGAGGGGTGGGTGGATGAATGGAGTGAGGAAATGATCAAGAGAAGGAATGAGGGGAGGCCCTCAAGGCCCCAAAACAAGTTCTTAAGAGTTGAGCTGGTGAAACTTTGCACTGGTGTTGTCTTGTTAAGTGCGGAAGTCATTGAAGGACACCAGACGATTGATTGAACGGAGTTGACTTCAGCACAATTTTCTTCCTTGTGGCGACATGTATCAACCAGGCCATGGTTCCTTATATTCTGCAGCTTAACTACCTCTCAGGCCTCCCACACTGACAAATGGCTTCTGTCTCTTCTAATGTAATATTTGTTTCTACTTCTGAGAGCCTCTCAGCTACTCCAAGGCGAGTCTGTCTGCCGACTGCTTCATTGTGTTAGCTGACTTTATTCCCCAACCGGCTGTCAATTGGTGGACCATCTGAGTGTTCTCGTCTGTCTGTCTTTTGTCCCATTGCCTGCGCAGTCCTCTCTTCTCTTCCAAGCTTTCTACTGCTGCCTTGTCAACCCCTTGCTCTGTCTGTCTCGCACTCACCATTTCTCTGCTTCCCCTGTCCACTCTGTCTGTCTCTCATCCCTCTCTTACTCTTTCATTCTCATTGCATCTTTGCCAACCTACTCTCTCTTTTCCTCTGTCTAACTCACTCCTCCCCTTTTTCTCTCTCCACTTTACCACAATGTCTTTGCTCCAGATGCTAGCTGTCTCAGCTCTGTGGGCCGCGTCTCAGTGATGGCCCCCTCCAGGAATTCAAAGCACCATTCTGGCATTTTCTTCCAAGCAATTGCTTTTTGCAGTAATAAAGGGGGAGTAGCTTTAGCATCTCTCACAGAATGGACTTACTGGCCCTAGGCAAAACAAGCACAAGTGCACATCCATGAATCCTCTTGAGGAGCACAACGCAGGACTGTGTCCGGATTCCGACCCAATTAAGCTGTCTCAAACGATTTACAGAATTGAGTTCAAAAATGTACCATTAATCATTTTTTCTTTGTCAAAGGCTCTGAATCTTAAATTCTGTCTTTATACTTATGTTTGAATGAGAAAACTCTAACTTTCACTGCCATTTTAGAGCTGGACGAGCAGTTGACAGTACAAATTGCATATTGTAATGGAAGCCAATACATTTCTTTGACTGTGACCTGTTGAGCCACATTAGCCATACACCACTAACGATGATACTTAGGATGATGATATGTAAATATTATACATGCAGTTTTAATGCTAATTAAAGTCATAGCGACACCAGATTAATTCATGATGGAACACAGCATTTAAGGTGCAATTAGCCATGGAGGAAGCTACGATGATACTTTGCCTAACTGCAAACACCAAACACTTCACAATTTGTTTTCACATTAAGTAAATGTCACAGCATATTAGTATGCTATTATGGCAATCATGGTTGTATAACACAGCAAGGTTTAGATACAAAGGTGCAGGTACAGAAGAGACAACCCAGTAACAGAAACTGGATCAAGTGATGAGAAAAACAGACTCAGTGAGGAGCTTTAATAGTAGCAGCTATAATGCAACGTTTACTGCATCTCAGTGTAAACAAGTGTTCCAGCTGTTGTAGCTGTTAACTGTTCTGAAGCCATGGAGCAGCTGCAGGGGAACAGACTGTGTGCTGTTTCACTACAGATAAAGTTATGATAAGAAAACTGCAAAACGCAGGCAGGATGCTGACTTGTAGGATTTACTGTAGCTACAGCAAAAAGTCTGCTATTCTTGAAAAAGTACTTGCCACTGTCTCTTAACCAGGAAAGGTTTGTGTTCAAGAGGGTTGTACAGTACATTTGTGCAAGTACTCTATGTGTACACATTTGTTACGATAGCGAATGAACCTACAGCCTTCTTTTATTAAGCAGTTATTCTGTGTGTGTTTACTTACAATCAGTAGTTTTAACGAAAAGCAGACACACATTGGTAAAACATACTGAAAGGAGAAATACTGAGGCTGTAATTGATTACATTCATACCTGCATTTATGAGTGTTTTGTATATTAGTCTTATCAAATGAAAGGCCAACATTCATTAATTCAGTGTGAGGCCACAGAGAAATTTAATTTCTAAATAGGTCTGCATAACTTCTATATTTTTGTGTAAACCCCCCTTTGACCTGCATTCTTTAAAAATGTAGGTTAGCCACTTGTCTTCAATTCAGCTACGGTATCACGAGAACAAGAATCTACAGTCATAGCAGCTCTGCAAGGTTGTGCTTGATTTCCTCTAACTACTAATGACAGCATGCAAACATGCTGATGTCAAAGAGGGATATTGTTACCATCTACATTTACCATTCAATTCAAGATTCAAGATTCAAGATTCAAAACACTTTATTAATCCCAGAGGGAAATTATTTTGGCATGTTTCAGCAGCTCTCCGTTCAAACAGAAAGAAAGAAAGAAAGAAAAGAAAGAACCATAACCAGAAAAGATTAACACCAACA
>JAUMHL010000016.1:5659138-5675869 GCA_032362345.1 Sandelia bainsii
TCGACATGTAGCTTGCTGGGACTGAGAATCGAACCGCTAACCCTTGGGTTGGGGGACGACTGCTCTACCCACTGAGCAACTGATGAGACTTGTATATTTTGACATAAAAGTTGAAAAATAATGACACATTTTAAGTATCAAGAGGCAATTTGGAACCAAGATTCAGCTAGTAAGCACTGGATTTCTATTTCTTTTGTACTATAAAGGTCTATAAGACCGACATGTAAAATGACATATTACCTAGTATGAGCCCAGCAACAGTCATTGTGTCAGTAATAGAAAACGTGGTGGGAAGCAGCTCCTTCTCTCAGTGCGGCATTGAGCTTGTCAGTGTGGGAGCATCTGAGACCTGACCTTTCTCTGTGCTTCTTCCCTTTGATCCGTCCAGACACAAGCTACACACTTCCTCTTTATTGGGCCACCGAGGAGGGCTTTGAACTTAGCTTGCCACTCAGTGACTTAAGAAAACAAAAGTCTTCTTATTGGTACCACAGCAGGCTTTCTCTTACTGTGATGGATTAGGAGAAAGAGAGGAAACCGAGAAGACTTTCAGCTCTCTGAAAATCTGGGAGACAGTGGTTCACCATAGAGAGATCTCAGACTCCATGGTGCTGAACAGCTTCACTGAATCAGCAAGTTAATTGTCGTGTTGAAACTACGTCATAACAGTAATATTTCTCATTTTAGTCTTTAGCAACAGCAATATCCTGTTATTCTGACTTTTAATGAAGAAAATGTTAGTGTGACATAAAGGTTTATATATAATGTAATGTAATATATTTTTCCAGCTGACATGTTTGTTTTAATGGAAAAGTGAAATTATCAAATAACCTACAGTATAAAGAAGCTAAATAAAATGTTTTCCAGCATTGCCTTCCATTAACCATACACTTGTCTTTACACAAGATTAACAGCTCATTGAGGCTGTACTTAGGCACAACAGTATATAGCACCTAAATGCTATCAATAGCATGCTAACAAGCCAATTTATTTATGTTTATATATGCTGCATTCATGCAATATGGACAGAATGGAAAGAACATGAAAAATGCCTGTCAATCCGAACTGGCATGATTCAGCCTTGTAGTTCTGCAATTTAATTGGGTAGTGACTATACAAATTATATTTCAATGTATGTCTCTTTGACATACAACTGATCATTACTTCCTGAAGTCTCCCATGTTGTGGTGGATGTCAATATGCTACCTACGTATATATGAGAAAATAATAACTTTATTACCTAATCTATTTTTATATTGACATATCAGATGAGAAAACATATTGAATCATTGATGAATTCTCACATTACAGTCCAGTATTTCACATCGGGCTACTCTACTTATACTGTATGTATTAAAAGTAACCTGGTGTTGTTTATCTCCATGTTACTGTGTGTGATGCATTCAGGCAGCTTATGAGGGCAATGCCATATTGGAACTTTTCAATATCCTGCTTCTGTGTAAAAATGCACGTGCAAGGGGGATGTGTATCTTCTCCGACATGAGGAAACGCATCCAGTTCTAACTTTACAGAACCTGTTGTTGACAGTGATGATTACTCACATTAGATAAATGTCTTGAGTCTTTATCGCTGCCCTGGCTTGCATGGAGGAAATGACCTGACCAGAGTGCAAAAGCAGGTGAACTCCTCAGTGCCTGTGTTCTCTTCTTGCAGCAAATTAACATTTCAGCACAGCCATTTGACTAATATAAACAGAGCTAAGGGATAATATACCTTCCAGCAGCAGGGGTGAATGCTGATCCCAGGTAAATAACACGGTGGGAACAAAGTGACCCACCTGTTCCCCACACAGATCTTTTTGCTGTCATTTACAAATGGATAACAGGTGCCTTTGCTTGTGTTGCCTCCTGGCTTGGCATTTTGCCCAAAGCAAGAAGAAAAACTAAATAGAGAAGGGGAATGAAAAACACCAACAACATGGAAAAAAAGGATAGATTTGTTACGAATTCACAGATATAATTACAATTTTGGTACAATCAATTCAATCTATCAAAGACGTTATGTTTTCCCTGCCTCCGTGGTGTCCTTTTGTTATCAACGTGTCTGGAGAGAAAAAGTTAGTATAATAAATGCCTGGCTGTGCCTTGTGTGTTTCATTTTCTTGTTTCCTTTGCAGTGAAATACCACAAGTGAAGAATACTTTTAGACCTTATTAGATGCAAAACTATGGTGAAAGGTGAACTGAAAACCCTGTGGGGGAAAATAAGAAAACACATGGAATAAAAAGTTCACAATTGGGACATACAAAGGGAGAGTACATGTAAATAAGCTATATTTATAACTAATATAACTACATCTCTAAAACTACAGATATAATTAATGAAGTTATCAGAACGTCAACAATTTTTCCTTGTTAAACTCATGTTTATTGGGCACCCAAAACGAAGAAATTATCTCAACACTGATATAACAATCCCAATGTCCCAACAGAATCCCTGACAAACCAATTCCTTTGCCAATGCCAATGCCGGCATTTTGGTAATGGAATAGTACAAAGGAAACCTTAGAAAATATACTGAATACACTTCCTAACATACATTTTGATAAGAAGACTAATACTGTCTTACTCATTATCTATCCATTAACTACAGCAAGGAAATGGCTAGCTTAGCATTAAACCTGAAAACATGGGGAAACCCAGCCTGGCTCTGCAAAATCCACCTTTCACTAATCTACAACACTCCATGTTTACCAAACAGATATGAAAGTGGTATCAATCCTTATCTAACTCTATATTCATGCAATGTTAATAGATTGCAAAGAAACTGCATTACTTTTCTGGAGTGCTAACCACGTTTTTCAAAGGTTGCTACAAGGCTACCCTTCTAATTACAGTATTTTAAATACTACTGAACTTGATGCTGTTGCTAATATTAATGTAGAAGTCTAGACTAGATTTGTTCCATGTATCACATGCATAAATCTAAAATGTTCAGGCCATTTTAAGTTTCATTAATGTACAGATTCAAGGAGATAACCACCTCAAAAACCTTATTTTGGATCATCATTAACGTTCGTAACATAACATAACATAATTTTTTTTATTCAGAAATTAACTTGAGTTATTAGCTATAAAAAGAAAATATTGGGGGCAGTTACTAACTGTCTCTCTGCTGCTGAGTCTTGTGCAGAGAGGTTACCTGATGAGAAAGACGTTAACTGCTGCTGGAAATATTAATATGAATAATATTGATAAACACACATTTAAGCTTCATATGCTCTGACCTAAATAAACTATTTAAATTTAATGAACTAAACTTCAGTTCAAAAACAATGCAGCTTGTGTGCTATTTGTCTTCCATGGAAGAGATTAGCAGACAACATGCATCCAATGACTCAGCCTGTATTTGCTCTGGACTATCTTTCTGTCACCTGCCTCGGTCCTCTATCATGCTGGATCATTATCTCTATAGGGATGAACCAGTTGCTTCCTCCTTAATATTCGACATTGCTACCTAGCCTATTTTACAACACTGAGGCAAGCTGAATTTTGCAGAAAAAACAACCATACTGCACTTAAATTTGCATCTATTTGCATAACTTGTTTAAGAATGAAAATTCAGCGGGAAATCATGACAGATATCCTTTTTGTTGCCAATGTTGCTCTATTCAAAGCTGATGAAAGAGGTTTTATTATCCCATTATGTTACCTACGTCGCAGTGGCGCTATGACTTCCCTTTACTCTCTATGCTATGTTTTACTGGGGGGATAAACTTTTTAATAGGATCCCGACAATCACAATTATCTGCAGGCAACTCTTGTTCTTGTGAACGAGGTCCCATTAATTGCATTTACAGACTCTGAAATGAAGTATGGGGAATGCTTTAAGTGTATGACTTCCAAACTAATTTGCATGGTAATGAACGTATTTCTCTGGGAATCTGAAATTATCCCATATGAGCCTTTTGGAGGCAGTGCTATGAGATATTTGGAAAAAGAAGTCTGGGAATATAAGGTGAGCCTGAAGCAGCACTGTAATCAAATCCATTGTGTGCAAATTTCCCATTGGTTTAAATCTGCCCGACTCAGTCCAAAGCCAGTAAAAGGACCATTTATAGAAGGGAAACTGTGCCTCCTTACAGAAGCTTAACTGACTATGTCTCAGTGAAAACAAATCCCTTTTTGAAATTACAGTTGATTTCTAAATAGGTTAAGAAGCGAGATCATAAACAAATAAAAGGCCAAAGATTTACATGTGAAGTCGATAAAGTGCTTTTCTATTTCATTTTCCTATCATTCTTTGGGCTGTTTGACAATCTGCCACTTTTGATCAGGAACAGCCACCTTGTTGTGTATTAGATCAATCCCAGACAGGCAGGCAGCAGTCTAATCTCTCCCTGACCCTTTCCTCCAGTCATGCCTTGCTCTAGCCTTTCACTTCTCTCTCTTTTGCCGATCAAGTCCAATCTGAGCAAACTTTTTAACACTTTTCTCAGTCCTTCACTCTCTTTCTGTACTGTGCCGTTTCAGTACTCTCTCAACTCTTCCCTCCATACCATACATTCCCTTCAGACTGTTTCTATTCTGTTGCTTCTTGCAGTCCCATCTAGAATGTTAATATCCTCACTTCAGTATCTGCTCTTTCCCCCTAGCACCCTGGCCTCTTCTTCACACTCTTTTATATTTTCAAACCCTTGGCCCCCTGTCTTGGCCAGACTGTATTGTACACCAGCCTCTCTTCCAAACTGCCATCCTCTTTACAACTTGTACACTCCAGTTTCCTTGGCTAAGCCTGGTCTTTTGCACATTCCACTGTCTGCCTCTGTCTTTTTATCTCTTTCTCCTTAACCCCTTGACTGAGGAATTGAGGAGAAGCATGAAGGGCAGGAATCAGTATTCTCAGAAAAAAACACACAAATTGACAGACCTGAATCCTCAGGGCGGCTTTATGGATTCTCGGCACAGCGTTGAGCAAGAGGCTCGTGCAGTCATGCGAGACCAACCACTAGAAGGCTAAATAAAAAATAACCCCAAAAGAGATTCAGGGATATGGGATATGTGTCTGTGCTATCTAACAATCTCAGTCGGCTAGAATAGCAATATACAGTAAACTCAAAGGATGAAATCACGCAGGAGGAATTGGTGTTTTGGTGGGTATATCTTGTTTATGTCTACATAGGTGAAAGAAAGCCTGAAGGTGCATTTCCTTGTGATTTCCTATTGGAGTGCAATAAGATCTCACCTTG
The DNA here is from genome assembly GCA_032362345.1 of Sandelia bainsii. NCBI lineage: Eukaryota > Metazoa > Chordata > Actinopteri > Anabantiformes > Anabantidae > Sandelia > Sandelia bainsii. The sequence goes on from JAUMHL010000016.1 coordinate 5,664,347, forward strand.
CAAAGTCCTAATCTGTTCTTATATTATACAGAAATTGGTTGACAGCCAAACAAATGTAAATTTATGGCAAAACAGTCTGCGCAGCCATACTGTGGAGTGCAGCATAAATTGGTGGGCTCCCAGATGACTAAATAGAAATGTGGTTTGATCCAGGGGACAAGCAATGCCACAGAGCCTCTGTGTGTATTTTCTGTGTACTGTGAAGAGGTGGATGGGAGCGCAGGGGAATCGCTCCATAATCTACTCCACCATTCACAGTACCTTTCTTGCTCAGTCCATAATAACCCCAAATGGGTTTCACTGCCCAGGCTCAAAGCTAGTCAGTGTGCTCTGGAGACAAAGTCCCATTCTGATTAATAATGCCCAATTGTAAACAATGTAAAAGAGATATATACACAAAACACACACAGAGACACAAGTAAGCAACAATATTTCTACATCTAGGTCAGAAATAATTAGAGGAAGTTGAGTTGGTGAATAGCAATGTTGGCTTATCAATCTATAGAACAGAGGTGATGTTTTCACTCAAATTACCCATGGCTGCTTTTTCTTTCAACCACAGACTAGCAAACATAGATAATGGGAGATGGAGGGAATGAATGAGTGACAGTGAAAAGACAAAAAATGCATGAAGATTGCAGTTAAAGCAAGAAGGACACACAAAGTCAATAGTGCTGCAAGAAATGACAATAGATTAGGTGAATAAGAGAGAGTAACGAAGCTGTACACCCCCACTGTTTATTTTCTGTCTCACATTACTGCAATGATTAATGACTGCTATAAGGAGTTTTCATAGCATGAGAGATAATCTTAAAGGAGCTATGAAGTTTGCTGGAGATGCTTTTAATGTTGGTCATGCCTGGATTATTGACATTCATGTTGTGCTCCTCCAGAATTCACAATCTTGTTATAACTATAAGGACTTTATGACTGTGGATGGGAGGATATGTGCATAATAGCTCAACGTTTCAGAGATTCAGAAGTTGATTGTTAAACGATCTAATTATAGTGTAGGAACAGTCTGATGTTACTGTTTGTCTCTGCAACGCCAGCACACTCTGTTTGCTTCCTGCAAAACTGGAGCATTGTGGTTAGTCATCGAGCTAAATTGAACTGCATGTTCGTATAAAGTTGTGAATTCAAATTTTGCTCATTGCCGCTCTGTCATCTAACTCTGATATGTGTTATGCCCCTTGACAACTAATTTGCCTTTGTTGTTATTATATATTTCTTCTTGTTTCTCTGAGAGATTGTTATTGACCTCATAGATGTTGGGGCTATTAATAAATGTAAATAAAAAGTCAGGTACATATCTCCTGTAAAACCACAAACCTTTAGGCTTTGGTCACTATTAAACAAGGCTACCTGGGTTAATATCTGTTGTCAGCTCACTGCAGAGCCAGCACAAGAGCTTGTGACACTCTCTTTGTTTCACTTACTGTATCTATGTATAACTCTGCTCATTGTTTGTAATTTTCTTATTTACTTTTCTCCCTAAATAGAGTATTGTTCTACTTAGTCAGTTGCCTAATATCTTCGTTTTCTCTGGCTGCATCATCTATTAGATGTCAGAGCTGTCCAGCGAAGAGCACAGTCAATTCTGCTTGCAGAATTTGTACTTGTAAAAATAATTTCACGTTTGTATTGTTTCAGTATTTGAATCCAGATTTAAATTTGATCTGGCTGGGATAATATACAAACTCAATAAGTGCATGAGAGGAGATGATTGCATAAATAACACCTTCTGCGTCATGTGGTGGGCAGAACTGTGAAACATATTGTTATCGATTAGGCATGGTGTTCTTTATTTATTTTCAGATGCCAAAACCATCATAGTGGGCTTAATCAAGCACAGTCACAAAAAACACATTCTCATGGTTCCTGCTCATTCATTGTTTTCTTTAGATGACAGCTGAAAAGCACTTGATGCCAGAGAGATAACAGATTAATTTCAGCTGAAGACGTTTCATTCTGCAGACAGTTCATTCATGCTGCAACTTATTGTTTCCTGCATAGCACAGAATGAGGCCAACTTTTATTCAAAAAGCACAAAATGTGATTGATTTGTTTATTCACAAGCTTAGTCATTCATTTAATGAGCTAAATATTTCAGTCATGATGCAGGCAAATTTGTAGCTAGCTACAACACTGTTACAAAGATCAATCGATACACACCTAGGTGACTGACAGCTATTTTTCTTTTCTTATTTCATTCCTTTGCTGGTACAGTAGTTGATGCAATGCAATACTGATTCCAAGAGGAATATTGTCTTGACTGACTATAATGCAACACTGTCACTTACTTAATCTCACTTCTATGTTTACATACTGATGCAGAAAACTTGAGGTGAAAACTGTCTTCCACATGTCACCATCAAATGCAAGATACAGTGGGTTAGCACAGTTAAAGTGATAAGCCTGCAATCGGGTGTGTGTATGTGTGTGTCCCCAGACTTCTGCAGGCTGTAGGTGGACAGCTGATAGGATTCTTCTCTCACCTACTTGGCCTTATGAGTGTGTTTGTGTGGGCTTTTATGTGTGTGCGCTTATCAGGAGATGTGTGTGTATACCTGACAGGATACAAGTGTACCTTATTTTGTGGCTGTGTATTTGTATTGTGTGTTAGTTTGGCTTTGTGTATGCCTATCAGAGAGCTTCTGGGTGTGAAGAGGGACAGTCTTGAGGCTGACAGAGGGGCTGTTTGAGGGGCATATGTTGCTGAGGTGTAAAGCTTCAAACTGGCAAAATGGAAGGCCTGGGTCTGTCTGGTGTTTCTCTTTTTGTTTTGTTTGTTTGTTTTTTTCTGCCTTCACTGCCCTCTCTCTAATTTTGTCTCCATATATCCATCTATTTCTGCATGTCACCTAACTTTTTAAAATCAGCAACAAGCTGTGCCTCTGCAATTCTGTCTCTTCTCCCATAACTAATTACACATGACCCTAGCTCTGCTTTTCAACCAATGTGTATGTGAAAATATCCTGAAATTAATGCTGGTAGTCACCAGCAACACTGTAATTTCACATCCAAAATAATAAGAAAGTGTATAACTGTCCAAATACTTGAGGGGCTTAGTCTGTAAAACCTTTTCTGAGCCAGCAGGAAGAAAAAAAGTCTATATTTTAATGCCATAACTGTCCTGGACATAATCATTAAGCTACCGTTCTCACTGTATTCACCAGTCACAGACTCAACCTTTATAAGAGTCAACTACAGTTTTTTCCTCAACTCTCAACCCATGACCCTAATATAGTAGCTCTTTACTATTATTACCACTAAGACCTATCATTTCACCCAAAAAGAAGGAAAAAAATCCAGTTCTATATTTTTTCTACTGTGCCCCATGATACAACTGCTCTCCTCACCTTTTGTGTAAGAAAATGCAGCTGTTGTGTTGTTGTTTCCATTTTTACCCTGAAAGGATGAATTTTATATATTTGTGGGTATTAATTTGTGTCAAAGCTTTCATAATATAGCAGTTCAGGGCATCTGACCCTTCAACATTCATACAACATTCAACATTTGGGATGGTTCATTATAAAGCTGAGTTTATAGTTCAACCAGTAAGTGTAAGCTAAGAAATACATTAAGCAGCTTCCATTTGGAAAGTGGAAGCTTGGCTCGCTAAATTTATCAAGATTCTCATTAGACATTTGTTTTGTTCATGGCATTTTAACACCTGCTGAATTACTGACAGTAGCCATGACAAATAACCAGAAAATGAAAACTCATGGCAATGGGCAGCCCTGTAACTTCATCACTTGGTGCATTAGTTCTCGATTTGAATCACAACATGGCATGACCTATAACCTATGGGGCCACAGAGTAACATATGGAGTGCTCAAATAGTGTCAGGCTCAAGATTGCCTCTCTTCACACCCAGAACCTATCCACAGTCTGAAAAGCATACGTACACAAAGCCAAACTAACGCACAGATACACAGCTACAAAAAATAGTACACAGGTATCATGTCAGGTATACGCACACATCCCCTGATGAGTGCACATATATAAAAGCCCACGCAAACACAGGCAATGTATTTTGTCCGTGAAATTATTAGGTTGTCGGCTAACTGACACCAATCTACAACATCAGGTTTACTTTTCCATAAAACAGCTGATCTTGCAGTACAACATCCAGATTTGTCAGAGTTTTTAATATTTGGATTTAGGCAGTCACAGCACTGAGTGAAAGTCAAGGAAAGACAGTTTGTTGGTCCTGCATATTATACGTCCTCCATCCACCCCAACCACCTCCTTTTACCTCACTTTCCCTTAATAAATATAGTCCTTCATTCATTGAAAAAATGTTGCATCGCTACATGATGACAATATGATTATACCCACTAAGAAACTGTTATTGAGGCTGGAGTTTAATTGCATAGGTAGATAATTATCAGGAGACAAGGTTGAAAGGATCCAACTGCAGACCCAGCTCTGCAATACAGTTGGTGACATGTGCCACTTTGTTTTCAATCACAAAAGCATATAAAGCAAATAGGCTTTATCTAAATACAGTATTCAACTTACTGTTAACAGAAAATGTTATCTAGCTTAATATGCTGTTAAAGTTTAACTTGTTCTCTATGGTGATTATGTGATCAGTCAGTGTCAGTGTTTCAGTTCTCCAACAACTAACTTATTTTAACTATTCAGTAATCAGCCTTATACTTACCAAACAATAATAAAAAAGCAAATGTGCTGCAAGTTGCTGGCCATTCATTGCATAGCAAGAGCTCTGCATGTGTGCTGCAAGCTAGTCTATTAAACTCACTCTGTAACTTACTAATGTTACTGATCAGTTCCACTTTGATTAGTAACTAATATGATGTTAGTAAGCAAACATCAGCAGACAGATAAAATGTAATTCATCTTACCATGTGATTTGCTCCTACAGTACAGGATTCAAATGGATAATGTGCCAAAAGAGTCCAAAGTCTCCAAAGACTCCATGCCTGTTCTGCAGCCATCTGGAGAAATACAGTAGCGTTTCGTATTTGCGCGGCCTGCTACTGTTTATTCTAACATCACTCCCAGAATGCAATGCTACTTACAATATATTGCAGTATTTATGATAAACGGTCAGCTGCTCATAAATATTTCCCAGAATGCATTGTTTTCAGCAGTATAGTACTGTTAAAATGGAAAGCAGTACATTACTGTTGGAATAGGGCTGTTTTCATGCAGCAATTTGTTACATGTGATATTGATTCATGGTTACATGGCTGATGGGATCAGGTTTATGACAGTGACTTGATGATTTGGGGATTATAACTACAAATCAGACTGGATATTAGGAACATCATCTGCACGTTCTGCTGTTCTGCAGCAGCGGGGTGGGTGATGCAAACAGTTTAATTTTCATTAACAAGCTTTCTTGAGGCAGAATCAACAGATTTTGTTGTATTAGGCAAGATTCATCAACAGGTTTCTATTGAAGTTAAAGGTGGTGCCACTGGAGATTTACTAACTGGCATCATACAAGTTGACAGAGCACAACAAACTGCACCGTGCTACAAGGAGGAACAAAAGCTATCGAAATCCAAACACAGCTGGATGTTTGTATCAGTGGCAGGCACTGGAGATCGAGTTCTACAGGTGCAGCTAACTGGATTGATAAAGATGATTAGTGATTGGTTCCTGTGTGGGGAAGTGAGAGGAGTGGTAGCTCTAGGCGCACTTTATTAGATTAAATGAACCAGGATGGAGTAGCCTCTTAGAATTAAGCTGATAGGATAATTATGTGAAGCAGAAAAATATTTGAAAGGACAGGAACCTGGAGGCTAAGATGGTGACAAATGGAAGAAAAAAATGAGAGTGAATAAAGTATAGCATGCTCTTTATCAGGTTACCATAGGCTATCTCACATTTATAACTTGTTGTCAGAGTCAGAGTGTACCTGTAGGAGCCCAGTCTGATTAAGTTTAACATAGACTAATAAGTAGCCCCCCTGTCTCATAGGGAGGGAGAGGGTGTTCTTGCAGGCCAAAACACCATCAGCAGTATGACTAAGAATGAGATGCCAGAAGCAGATTGATTCCATTCAAGCTCCACTTAAATGCCAGTGATAATACATAAATACATAAATCACTGGGAGTTTTTGTCAGTGGACTATTGTTTTGTCACATGCATGTCAGCTTCTATACTCCTGTTTGAAAAAGAGGTGTGTAAGGTGTGCTGGCCTACAGGTGTGCAGAACCTGCAGGTTCTTTGTTCAGTGCTGCAGGTGGGCACAGTGGCGTGTGTTGTTGGAATGTAACAGGTGATGCGTTTATCAGCCTCAAACAGCATTTTTGGGGATGCCTGTTAGAGCTTTTCAGTAAGTGTCTAAAATAAATTTGGGAATGTGAATTGTTGCAGAACACAAGCTGGTGGGAGGACTTGGTACAAGTAGCTGTAGAGGTGGATGGGTGTAGGAGAACATCCTATGAGTGTGGGCTGCTTTGGTGAAAAATCAAAGAGAGGGGATGTGTGCAGTCTTTAGAAAACTGTAGCTTAAAACCTTCTTCAAACACAAGCTGCAAGCAGTATATGGCAAAACAATTACTCTATGCTTGTAAATGTCCAGAGATGTAATTACACACCATTTACCATACTAATGATTGCATATTAGGGCTACTATATAGTAGTGCACATGTGGGCACAATCAGGCAGAATGTAATATCTTTGTTGATGTGAATTCTGCCAAAGTGTTTATGAACTTAATGGACCACAAGCTGCACCTTAGTGCCGACAAATTCCCCTTTAAAGTGAATGATTAGTTTCTATTATCCTATAGGCTTAGCTAGGCAGTGTACATGGACCCTCAAAGAATTACCTCCCAACTGCAGCTCATCTCATCTCTTTATGTAGTTTTTTAGACTCTCAGGTCCTTGTTGATTTTTTAGCCCACAAATCTGGCTCTCGTCAACCTTGTTTCCAACCATGGTTGGCAGCTGTTTCCCTCAAAAAGTTTAGGTTAGCAGTTAGCTGTATTCACAAGCTGGACACAAACACTGTATACAACTAAAAAATTTAATTGTCAAATTTCATAAGTAGCAAGAAACACAGCACCATATACAATAGATGCTAATGTTGCTGCATTCTTGCAGGATATGCAATGCGCTGCCCCCAATTGGCCCAAAAAAATTGTTAATGCAGCTGCAATCTAGAGTTAACCTTAACTCCAAATCCAGGTTTTTATCCTAAACTCAGATTTAACTTATATTGCTATGCACATGAAGACATCTGGACCTCATAAGTATAGGAATACAGAAGTGCTTACATACACACAAACACTCCACAATCCACTCTAACACAGTAAGGCGGACCACAGGCAAACAGCAGGGAAGTCACAGAGTAATGGGACAATCCATCACCAGCAGCTGCATGTTATTGCGTGGTCTTAGTCAAAGGGACCCACCCATGGTGACACTGAGGGAGCAGGCTGGGAGGAAGCAACCAGAAGCTACTGATTTAGAGACCAGAGGTGATAAGTAGTCAGTGGGAGGCAGAGGAGAAGGCTGGAAATCTTTACCAAAATTGTTGAGTGCAATCACTGTGTGTAGTAGTAGTAAACAGTGTGTCTGTAATCTAACTATGTCCTTGTTGTATCTTTGTATACATAACTTACAGTATATGGTGCATACCAATAACTCAATATTAAATCACACATATGTAAATTTGAATATAGTGAATTCATATTTTATTTATTATTATTAATGTATTGTGAGTATTTTATTAGTTAGTTAGTTGGTCAGTATTAGTTGGTAATTAGTTTATTATCAACCCTGTCTCCTAAAAATTACATTCCTATGAAACTAAACTGAGAACAAAATGATGTTTTTGTAGTTTATGTACTCACTGAAAGGATGGTGGATTATGTTATTATTTGAATAGAATGAATGAAGCACCACATTAACTAACAGAAAGTGAGTTGAAAGGATGTGGTTGAGGAGGGTGTTAGGTGTAATGCATACGACTGTCATACCACACACGAGTCCCATGCATGGTTAAGTTTAGGCAAGAAAAGCACTTTGGTTAAAATTAGGAAAAGACTGGTTTTGTTTAAAGGTTACTACTGTACAACTTGTGTGTGAAATGATATTTTTTTCTATTACACTAGACTACAACCTTTCCCTAACCTTAACCAAGTGGTGTGAGTGCCTAAACACTACCATAATAATGTTTAATAATGCTGTAGTTAATCAAACTTTTTCTTGTAGGCTACAGCAAGATCAATCAATAATTTGGCAGAAAAACAAACTAGATGTTGCAGTCAACTTTTGGATAGAAGGAAATACGTTGCCTAGGAACCTTTTATTGGCATTTTTAACTTTAACTTAACTTTAACTTGGCATGTTGTCAACATACTATGTTAACAACTATGTTAACAGTGTGTTTTTAGGAGACAAAGTTGCTCAATTATTTATGCCAGTTGATGCTAAACCAAATCAGGTCTTTTCCTCAACATCACTAATTATCCAAAATATGCTTTAATATGAATCAGATCTTGAAAGCCACAATAGCAAAGCGCTGAAATCAAATAATGAATCTCTTTCTTTAACAATAAATGAAAAGAAATGCTACAGTGACTAGGTTTTTAATTATTCAAATGACCCAATGGATTTAGACTGGTTTCATCTGGAATCTAAATTTTAAATGCAACCACAGAGTTAACCATTTTCCCTTAACACCTGATAAGACAAAGCATGAAATCTTAATACAGTCATTCTGAGATGACTGTGCAAGTACAGCAGCTGATACAAATCAAAAAGAACAGAGGGAAACATAAAGCATGGATTTTCAAAAAACGTTGGATCAGCTATGGTACCGTACCACACTTCTTGCGGTTAACTCCTTTCCCGGCAGTATTTCACCATTCTTCCCTTTTTTAGATTGTTAACGGATGGAGAGTTATGTGTTTTCTGATTTTGACTGTGATTTTGTAGCCTGTCAGGAAAAAGTATTTTGGGCCATCGCAACACACACATACATAAAAAAAATCCCTCTTTCAACAATCAAATCCAAAACACACACACTCTGCAATGGAACTAAAGCTAAGTCTGATCTCTTCAGAAACTGATATGCCTTGATCCAATTCAATCTAGAGCTCATTGAGACCTGTGTGTTGGAGACATGTGGCCAAATCACCAAGGAAAATGAAATTAGACTAGATTTAATAGAGCTCTATCGGGCAATGAAGAAACCTATCATAGAATCAGTCCTCCATCCATCGTCTAAATGGAGACAGGTGATCAGGAAAAGACATGCCCCACAGATACAATTAACAAGAATCAAGGGGAAGATTTGAACCACACACACTGAAACAGATGAAAAAACAAAGAGTAGCATAAATGCATTTCAAAAAGGAAACTGGAAGAAGTTGTGAAATCACTGTACTACAAACACACTGACAATGTGCAAACAAGCACAGTTTAAAGGTCATGACAAATTCAAGAAATACACCCATGCGCACACAGTACTTACATTATACAGTATACATACAAAGTAAATGCAGTACATACATGCAGACACCATACACCATGTACACAAACTCTCTCCCACATCCTCTTATGCATTCATGCAACGAACAGGCAGATCAATTCCTAACCCAGGGATTCAATAGTAACCACATTAATCCACCACTGGGAACAGTCAGCATGTCTACCAGACAGGCACTCAGTCAGCCACTCTGCTGCTTGGGATCAGTATTGGTTTACGGAGGGAGTCTGAGGGAGAGAGATGTGGATGAATGAATGACTGTAAGGCTCCCTGAAATGTCACTGTGTTCACTCTGCCTGCCCTTTGCAGAGATGCCTGGAAGTACGCACCAAATCAAACTACTGTATAAAGCAAAGTTCAGGCAGTTTGTGTGCTACTATATGTGTGTTTTGTATATGCAACTGTCTTACAAAGAAAAATAACAGCATCTGCCATTTTACATGGCCAAAATTAGTCAAAGAAATCACAATTAATCACAACTCAAAACGGTGAAATCTAACATGGCAAATTCTTCTTTCTGACTTTACTTCCAACTTAGTTTCTGAACCTCAGCAAACCTTAACCATGGTGGTGTCAGATCTGAAAACTACTTCCGTTTTGAAACTGTGATTAGGGACAAAATATCATTGCAATTATAGCAGCAAGATGCTTAAACAGTGTGGGCATGTTGCTTTATAATACTGTGAGACTAAAGGTTTCACATCATGAATAAATGATACGGAAGAGTAAACATTTTGGAGGTGAATTAAGCACACTACAAATATTCACATCAATCGTGACACAAATATATAAGTACAGGTCCTAAAAAGTTGTGCTACAAAAATGGATTCCACATAAAGCAATGACCTGGTCCTGGACCTCAGGAGCTGAGACTGTACCATGGCTGCTTTCAGACCTACTTCAGAATGTCTATGGAAAAGTTTGAGGAGTTGTTAGCTGTGCTGACAGAGTTTTTAAGGAATGTGTCTGTTTTTATTGTGACGTCTATTATGTTTATTTAATTATACTTCAGGACTTACATGCAATTAATATATTAACATATGTCTCAGCATTCTGTAATGGGAGCTAAAAACATAACACAAACATAAAAATTACAAGAAATGCCCACCCTTTGTTCTCATATTGATACTAGTCTCTTTTTTTTATTTTGTGAATGAAGCTGTATACAGCTTGTATACATCAGCTGTGGTGTTGTGTTTTATAGTTTAAAAAACCCTGTAACTGGAAATGTGAACTTTAATGCATGTTTTGTGGACATTTTGTTGTGTGCTTTTTGTTGTACTGTCAGGATCTTTCCAGATCCTTTTGTGAAAGAGGCTCATTCCATGTGCTAATGTTGACGTGAACAAGGCCTTATAGACAGTACTCCCAAGCAGGCAAGCTGACAGTCATGGCTGGGTCCGAGACAAGACAGAATTAGATGCCCCCCCCACCCCCAAAACCAACAGCATTCTGCATTTTTTTTTACTAGTTTTTTTAACTACTAACATTGTAACGTGACTTCAGCGTTCATTTTGCCATCTCACGTATGACGTTCTCTCTAACAGAGTCGGCCATTTTAGATGGTAATAATGCACGATCGCTGTAATAAAGTGTCTGTGTGTGTGATCTGTCTCCTGCTCTCCCACTGTCGTCTGCTCGCTCTGTCGCTTCTCTCTCAGCCTGAATCTGTCTCTCCACTCCGGGTCAGGCAGACCCTCCCGGATCAGTCTAAGTGGATCGTTCTCCTCCTCTCTCTCTGTCACCTGAGCAACACGCCTCGGCTGATTCTCCTGCTCCGCTGCTGGAGTCGGACCTCCCTCATCTCTGATGGAGCTACAGACTCAGCTGTTTATGTTAGAGAGAACATGTTGTGTCTTTTATACAACATTTATACACGTTTAAAGTCAGGTCATGTTAGAGGCTGCTAAACGTTTACGTGCTGTCGCTCTAGAATGACGCGACTGCCCGTCGCTTCCTCCCCGGGTCCACTTGTTCCAGCCTCATCATCATCACCTGGTTTTAAATATTTTCTCATAAAATCCCTCAAGCCTCTACTTTCCT
>JAUMHL010000016.1:5700097-5724853 GCA_032362345.1 Sandelia bainsii
GTATTTCTGCACCAAGCGTCGCTAATGTAAACACACACTCCCCCGCCGCGAGTCTTACCTCTGTCCATAAAGACTCGGTCGGCTCGATAGCATGTTAGCCCAGCTAGCTGGATAGCAGAGTCCGGGATGTTGTCATTAAGCCAGGATTCCGAAAAAATAAAAACACAGCAGTTCCTCACGTCATGCCGCGCAGACCTCAGGAGCTGAATGTGATCTATTTTATTGTCCAGTAAACAATACTTAAGTGTTATGGTTCTACACTTAAAAACACTGTATTAAAACTAGAAGTAATAGCTTAGTCTGCCGGTCTTTTGTTTCATGCAATCTTCTGTAGCTCTGCCATGCATCAAGAACTTAATGTGCATATGGCTTGTTGTTGTTTTTTTTGGCACACAGAGAAAATTGTGACTTTTCCTGGCTAAAACAGTTCAGCAGATAGAGAGAGCTCTATGGCTTTCTGGCTGGGGACATTGATTGAGAAAGGCCAGCTGGCTTACTTCAGGTCTGGATGTGAACTGACAGCAGAAATATGGTCTTGGGTACTGCCAGAGGAGAAAGGGTTTCTAGGAGAGATATCTATTGGCTAAGGTTGGCCAATAACATGCAACCATTTATGACTTAAAATCTAGGGAGGGGTGAAAGCACCCAGCTACAGTTTGACTGACTGTGATCCTGCAGAAGCCCCAAACAAAATCACAACTCCATTACATATTCTGATGATGCAAGCCCCCAAAGCCCTAAATATTACATATTTATAATCATAGGATGGTTTAAAAACATAAATGGTAACACTTCTCAGCTGTATTACAAGTAGGAAAAGCCACATGTTTAAAGCTTGATTGTTTTCTGTAAGCACACCACTTGAGAGTGGGAATCATTAAGACATAATGTATGACTTGAGATCACAGGGCAAACGAATCCAAGCAAAAGAGACATGGCTATTCACCCATGTTTTTGTACAGCACAATTCCTCGTTATGGGTGTTACTGTATTTACTGTACATGTCCTCACTTGCCTTTGATAGAGGCAACAATTATTTTTGTATTCAGTAACTTTAAGAAATGAACTAAATTAGACCAGTACCATCTGATATAACAGTGTGCATATGGATTATGGTACATGTGTCATTACAATAGCCAGCAGTTGCTTTAGAGCAACAGCAAATCTATGTTTGGTGCTTTGCATTACTATGAGACCACTATTTGACTGATAAATATACAGAAGCTGCCTATCCTGCTCACATTCTGGTACCTGTGGTTAAAACAGCTTCCTGGTCTATTATGAAAGGAATTATCATTGCATGGAGTCCATGCTGTCACACTGCAGGTGGACAGGCAGCTATTAAAACACAATCTGCAGCAATGTCCACTCTCTCAAATGTAACTGCCATGATTGACTGCACTCGTGTTAAATTAAAGGCACCTAAGGATGATGAATTGGTTTTTCATGATTAAAAAATAATGCTCCATGTCTGTGCTAATTTGTGATGCAAAAGTGGTTCTGACAAATGTGGTTGCCCAACATGTCTGCTACTAAGTTGGTCCATTTAACTGCATTTAGACACATTTTTAATACATGATTCCTCTTGCAGTGGTAACCCATGGTTCCTCACTGCTTTTATGTGTGCTCAACATGTTGAGGAATGCAACATTACACAGTTGTGCACACAATATGTACATATGCACCACTGTTTTTTTTAAGAGAAGTAGATGTTTTCTGTAATCAAGTATGGTGAAAATGTTCTATGAGCCAGAGGAGGCCTGCAATATTGTTCAGCCCCCCTGAAGCAACCTGATGAGGCTCAAAATGTGCATTCGGTCCATAAAAACTGGTTAGAGTCTAGATCTGTACTGTACTCTTGGGAAGTCATTGACTTGGTTTTATTTTTCTCATTATTGTAATTATTCATTTATTCAGACATCTTGGTGTAAATTAAGTTTGTTCACAAGCACCCAATTTTCAGGTTAATTGCAATTTATAAGAAGATGAGGATTCACACCTGCCACAAAGCTAGCTCCCTCTCACAGTCTGAATCACAGAACTAACTCAGTGAACGAAACCCCATAAAAAAAAAATGTTTAATGCAGTTTAGAGCATGTCTAACCATTTATTGTGTCATACTTCAGAGCCTGCATGTTCAGATATTAGAGGTGCAAAGATTAAAGGATAGGCTCAAACTCATGTGTCCATGGAAACAGTGTTTAGTCTCTGTTATTGTTCCTTGTGTACATACGGACTAGGAGGAGATCCCGCTATACTGTGTATATAAATATTATCAAGGTACTATAAAAGGTACTTTGTAGGCAAGACAGGAGACTGTCTATTGTGACTGTTACCATATTATGCATAAAATATTTGGATTATTATCACTGCTGCATTAATGTTAACTGTTGTTAGATGATGTGAAATTAATTTTGACTATTATGCTGAACACAGGACCACACTTAATGATTATTTTGGTTATTGAGTATTTTCTTAAGTTATCTGAAAATAGATATTTCCTCACAGGTTTCATGTGACACATTGTTCAACCTGTAGTTTTGTTGATAGGAATTATAAAAATAATGACAAAAAAGCAAACATCTCGTCTCATTTGCTGCAGTGTCCTACTAACAGGGTTACCGGCATGCACAATCAACCTCTCAAGATAAACCAAAATGCAGCAGAACATCTCATTTTTCATCAGCCAGAAAGGATACACACCACCCCACTGTTCATCAAAGTTCAAAGCTCTGACACTTGCTTATTGAGTGGTCAAATCAATAGTACCTTCCAACCTGAACCCCCTGATTCATTCATGTCTAGCCCTCTCCCCTACTGCACTCCACTGCCAACCAGTGACGTCTGGTGGTCTCCACAGCACACAGCAAAAGACCCTAAGCAAAGCTCTTCAGCTCAAGGGTTCCACAATAGTAGAATAAACTATCTACCTCTGCATGTTCTGTAGCCTCACTCCCAAAATTCAAAATACTGTTGAAGACATAACTCCTCAGCAACTTCCTGTGCACTTAAAAATAATAATAATTGATACTTTATTGATCCCCTTTGGGAAGTTGTTGTTTGGACAGCAGGTGTTAGCGCTGCTAGGGGGTTTCGGTGTCTTGTCCAAGGACACCTTGACATGTAGATTGCTGGGACTGAAAATCAAACCGCTCACCCTTGGGTTGGAAGACGACTGCTCTAGACACTGAGCTATCATGCTGCCCCTGGTGATTCTCTCTGATCTGGCTCTTATGTCTCAGGAAGCTGAAGTATTTCTTTCAGATTATATTTTCTATTAACATAACCTTTTTAATTATATAAATGGCAAGTTGCAATTATGCTGATAGAACATATTTATTTTTGACCAAAACATCCAGTACAATGTCCAGTTTGTTATCCAGATGTTCAGACTGCAGCAATATTAAATGATTTACAGTTACAGTACAGTCACAGTTGGTTTTATAGAAAATTAACAGCCACTTCAAACCTCCCCTTGAGAATCCATTTTGGGTAATGAGTACAGTGCTTCATACATTCAAACGAAAATAAGGACAAAATCCATGTAGTGTCTAAATTTCATGCAAAACTTAATTGCAATTGCAGTTTAGCTGCATAGGAATGTAATTTTTGGGAGACAAGCGTGACACAATACAATCACTTATCTGAAGAAAATTCAGAAAAAAAATCTCACATTGCTTTATGCTTACAGGAAACTAGCGTTAATGTAATATTCATTACCTGTTACAGTTTTCATAACGTACATTTCATCCTTCATTTACTAACAACTTGACAGCTTGTGAATCTGAAT
This sequence comes from Sandelia bainsii, assembly GCA_032362345.1. NCBI lineage: Eukaryota > Metazoa > Chordata > Actinopteri > Anabantiformes > Anabantidae > Sandelia > Sandelia bainsii. Next base: position 5,703,888 of record JAUMHL010000016.1, read on the forward strand.
GATTTACTGACAGGAGCAGCCCTAGGTTTGTGAGAATAGTTCACCTGTTGTGACCTTAATACTAACTGGCGCTGTAAGCTACACAAATTAAATGAGTTCTCTCCAAAGGTGAGGGAAAATGTGATTATCAATATTTAAATGTCTCACTGTGTCCACGCTTGGCAGTGAATGAGTTTTAATTTGCATCTAATCTCATGTACAACGTTCAAAGTGCTGCGTTATTGCATAGACAAAGTCAATGAATTTCTTACTTTTGACAATACTTGGGCTTTTGATGTAAACTATTATACTCACACTAAAATTTACAGAGGGTTGATCAAATGGAGCCACTTCAAGAATTTGTCATAAAACACACAAATGGTTTGCTGAACAACATCCTTCAACAGACTCAATTTTATTGTACAATAATTCACAGACGCATTGCCATGGATAAGAGGCTTTTACATAATGCGGCTTGCTATTCATTCCAAGAACAAAGTGGAGCCCCTCCTCATGTCTCACTCCCAAATCTACGGGTGAGCTCATGATTAATGTGTAATTGACTTGATGAATGGGTTTCCCATTCCATGAATCCATCAAAATACTGCTTGATTAAGCGTCCTCTGTGCTTCTGATTAAAAACCAGCAAGATCAGCTTCATTTAAACACAAGCACGGACCCTTCATGTTTCAAAATCTGGTCACGCCCACTGATTATCTTCTTGCAATGTGGGATAATCAATGCACATAGACGCTGGGTATCAGGGGCGACATAGTTGTCGTTGTAGGGGATACTTTGCAGGCAGTGTGGCGGAGAATCAGCCCAGTTTCAGCAATCAGTCATGCCAAGAAGTAGAATAGGATAGATAGAGGGGGCAGAGGAGGAGATGGATGGTGGAGGGTTTGAGAGGTGAAAATGACATGGAATAAGATTCAGACAGAGATGGAGAAATGGTTACAGAAAGTAAGACGGTGTAGTGAAGAAAGTTTGATAGGAGAGGCAAGGATTCAGAGACAGAGATGAAGGTGAGGTGCTGACAGAAGGGATGATAAAAAGAGATCTATCACGAGGTATTACAAACAGAAAGACAGGCCAGAGACTGCATATGACACCCCCCTCCTCACTTCTTGTTTCTGTGGGAATCTATACCTCATACTCCATCTTTGCTCGAAGTGTCAAAGCATAATTACAACAAGATGATGACCAGGACCTCACACTCGTGGCAACCTGTATAATACAGTATATTACCTGTGCCTTGCTTCAGTGTGACATTTTATGGTGTCTTATAGCACGCTACTGGTACAATTTGAATTGTATTTCTACAAGGAGCAATGGCATTATGTGATAATGCATTGGACAAAGCTGCCACAGGATGTAAAATGAATTTTGCTGTAAGCCAGCAACAAAGTTGTATCGTTTCACATGTTGTGTCATGTGAAACTACCAGTTCGATTTGTAAAACTTTGTAACTTGCTTGTTGTACCTTGTGTGAGCATTGTTTTCACTCTATTTCTATTCACAATACAAAGTGATAATTAAATACCACAATCACCAAAGCCTTCATGAGCATGGGCTAAACATATATTTAATGTGATTTTTATCAGCTGAATCTGAATAAAAACGGTACTTATGTCTCTGAACACATTTAAACACTATGAAAAAATGAAATTAACATCTTACGTAAAGGCTTAAGTGCTTTGTGAGCTATATTTTCCTGAATTCTCCTGACACTGTTGCTACATTGCCACATGGAGCACAGGCACAAAAATATACACAAGAATTCTACATTTACCCCTTCTGTTTTTAGGTTTTCTTTAAACAGCGTCATTAATGTTACTTGACACAGAAGCATGGGACTCTACCACATAATTTAACAATGTCATGGATAATGATTAAAAACTGGGTTTGTTTGTTATTCTGATATGTTATGGACAGGTCCAAATAGTACAGTACACTTAAGCCTCTGCATCAGTTACCATGAAGAAGAAGCCAGTAGGAGACACAGACTAAAGCAATTAGTTTGGAGTTCAAAATGCTTAACTGTTGCAGTGTTAACAAAATGTGTTGCCATAGTAACAAAAACCGCAAAGTATGTTTATGGACATTTACTTTATGTTTGTTTTAATTAGTACACTAATAAATTTGTGTTGACTTAGCTAAATAGGAAGTAGCTATGTTTTTTTTCCATCCCCAACCCCATAAGCAATAAGGCTATATGTGTAGTCTGATAACATAATAAACAAATCCATTTTGTGCAGTTATTTTATCTGTTCTAAACAGGTTTGCTGCATGATGATACATATTTAAATAATACATCTAGCATTATATCAAATGGTAATAGTCAGTGGTAATAATGATCTTCATAAACATCTAGTGCTGCCTTAAGACTTTTGACTATCTCAGATATTCTGTTTCATGGCCACCCAGTTGAGTTTCCAGAGCTTGGGAGATAATGAGACTTTGGCTTATCTCTGCATACAAGAGCATTCATTAACACTCAGATGAGTATTGGCAGCAGGAAAGCATCTCCCTCTTCTCTCTTCTTACCTCCCTTTCAGTTGGAGGTCTTATTTTCTTGGCAGCCATTAGTCAAACTCGTAGCTTCTTACCTCATCTCAAATTGTTGATCTTGTTTTCATCTAATTTTCAAACTCTAATCTGACGAATTTAACACCCACTCTCTTGCGCTCACTGACTTTTTCCTCTATTCTATCATTCAAGCTTATCTGTTTTATACCTCTGTATACTTCATACTATTTATATATTATTTCTCTCTCTATGCATACCCAAACCCTTTTACCCTCAACCATTCTTCCTTCCCTGCCACAAAGCATCATTTCTTCCTAATACTGACCATCAAACAGAATCATTTTCCCCTGGAGAGCAGGACTAGCCCCTGTGAGCTGCTCTTGATCTCTGTCCAGGCTTCTTTGTTTGACAGCCTACAAATGAGCCTGACCCCTTGCAAACAGGACACACACACACCGATTCCCTACGCAACCACAAGTAAAATGCGGTGGTAACCTCTGTCATGGAACAAGACCTTTGCTGGCCTCTCTGCTTTCAGAGACATTGACTTTTTGTACTGCACGCTGATGTCTCATTTTTGACTATCTGACCTCTCACCCTGTGGTGTCACTTCTGACCCCTCATGGTGGAAATGCAGGGAGACGTGAGGAGGGAAGTCTGTAAAACATGCACAAATTCAAATAAAAAGATGAACTCAAACAGTACTCCTGCCCAGCCTACATTTCAGAATTCATTATCCTCTTTACTACAACCTACAGTGAAATTCAATCCTCCAACATAAGTTTCCCAGCACAGCGCTGCAGCATTAGTATCACTGAACCTGGATCACTATAACTGCGACATCAGTGCCTCCTGACATTAGGTTCACACAGATGCCTGAACAGCCCCCAATGCACCTCTGCAGTTGTGCCATGGATGAAAAATTCATAGAGAATCCTGGCAAAAATCCCGTTGCAGTTTGATCTCATAAATATTTATTTGTCTGTTAACCATTGTGTTTGCCATAGAAGAGAAAAAGGAGACCACAGGGAAAAAGAGGTCAAATAAAATCACCTTTTCTAGGTGAGTGGCCAAATAGTCTGTCCACATGTAAAACAGAACGGGTGAATATAATCTAAAGCTGTTGCACATTTTCTTTTTTAGTATATGGAGCATTTTATAATGAATAAATAGTGTGGTATATGTATGCATGAGAAAAAAAAAAAATCAATGTATATATATAACATCTTAGTGTTGTGGGCTGTAAGTAGTTCAGTGGGTAGAGCAGTCGACTACAAGCCCCAGGGTGAGCAGTTCACTTCCCAGTGTCACCTAGCTATATGTGGAGGTGTCTTTGGATAAGACACCAAAATCCTGTAGTAGCACTGACATGTGCTGTCTCACAGCTGTCCAACAACAATTTCACCAAGGGGATCAATAAACTAGTGTTATTATTATTATTATTATTAAACAATGACAAACATACCCATTAGATGCAAGGATCAAAAATGATGTTTTTAATGTTAGAAAATATCTTTATCTTTTCATTTCTGTCAGGTATACAGTATGTAGTATATTTAATGTGGCAAGCTCACATATTTAATACGTTTGCTCACTTAAAATCTTGATGATCTGATACAAAGAATTATATGTCCTATTCTGTTTAACATATCTTTAACATAATATTTCTGCATCCAGTACCATGGATCACCAATTTGAATGCAATCCATCACCATAAAAATTATGAATAACAAAACTAAAGAGGCTGTTCAGATTCTTCCTACAACACCCTGCTTTATCAAGTTAACTTGAAGAGTGTGAAGGACTTCGAGAAAGACCCAAAGCAAGAGGCCAAACGTTTGAAAAGAGAAATTCTGTTAAAGCTGTGAGAGCATGACAGAAAATATGTTGTCTGATGAAACCAAAATTTACCTTCAGCTGGTGCTATGTCTGACAGAACCCCAACACAGAACATCTCATCATTCACCTAACACCATCCTACTGTGATTCATGCAGGTAGAAGAATCAGACTGAAGCAGGGGGATTTTCAGTGGCTGAGACTTGTGACAATTGAGGGAAGAGTAAACTAAGACAGACACAAGCAGGTCATAAAGAGAAATGGATTTTAGATTGTAGAGACAGGATACTGTGTGTAGTGTACCATGAGCGCACAAGAAAATAAATAAAGGCTTCAGAACAAGAATGTAAAGGTTCATGAGTTTTCCAGCCAAAAATCAAATCAGACTTGAATCTTGTTGGGAGTCTGTGCAATGCATTAAAATAACTGCTCACAGATTCCCCCTAAATCTGTGAGGAATAATGAGGAAATATATGACAGAACGCAGATATGCTTGGCAGACATGCAAGCATGTGATCCCCTTTTTATCTTATGTTTTTGGATTTCATTTCCTGCATGTCATGTATGAGGATTTTAGTGCAAACTAATGAGTCTCAAGCCTGGTTGGGAAATGTTTCTACCGTTTCTACTGAGGTAGCTTTACCTGCTTTTTACCAACTTTTCCCACAAACAAGCAGTTCCTGAAGAACATTTTATGATGTCCAGCACAGCAATATCTCTGAGGACATTTTATTGCTGATTTCATTGATTTTCAGGTATTTGTAATGACCGAAAACACACATTAAAGTTTGGTTACTTTGAATTGCTTAACAACTGAGATAAATGATTGACTTTTTGGCTAACAAAAATTTAAAATTTGTATTTTTGCATTTAGTGCCAAATAACAAATGTCAGCATGCTAACACACTAAACTACCTTGGTGGTAAGCATTATACCTGCTGAACCTCACATGTCCTTGCTACCATAGCACGCTGGTTTGTGGCCGATAATGTATAGTGTTAACATACTGTCTTTATAATTAGGAGTGGTAAATATCACTATTTTAATATTTTAACATTTTGAACATGTAAGCATGCTGATTCGTGGACATATTATGGCCAACAACTTCTCCTACATGGGATCCCCTGACTGAGGGAGTTACTTTTTGGTGCTATACTGTTACTGTTATTTTATGTCTTTGTCTTTGTTTCAATTTGGTTGCTTTTGCCTATATCTGGGATTGTTTTGTATCTCTTTGTGGGTTTAACTTAGCTTTATAAATTTTAAATAAGAAATAAACAGTCACTTCATAGATGCTCTAACCCAGAGGCGACCTCTTGACCTTTTGGGCTCATAAGCATATGCTTATAGGCTTATGGTAGGCCCACTCAGTAATGCATCCTTGCAAATATTAGATTTTACCTCAGAGTACCCCCGTCAGTTTCAGCCCCACAGAGCTGCTAGCATGGTTGTAGACTGTGTTTCGGTATCACTCAATTTCTGTTTAAAAAACATTTTCAAGATTGCAGCCTCATCTCTTTGTCCACTGTTGTTCTTTAAAAGCACTTTTTGTTTATCATAAGCACTTTGCATTGTGCACATGCTGAGTTTTCACATTGTTTTCTGAATAGTTTGTATTCTGAAAACAGAGAAATAATGAGAATACAAGTACTTTCAGCTCAATTAGCAAAAGTACTGAAGACTACAGTCAAAATGATTTCCCTCAGCAGCAGCAGTTGGTCATATTTTTTAGATAGAAGGAATCTGCTGCATTCACCAACACAACAATCTATTCCATGGAGTTGATTTCAGGACTTCATGCAGATAATGAATGGTGTTATTTACTGAAGGGAGGCCACTGTGGAGCAGAGAGAGAAGAGATGACTTGAAGGCAGGCAGATGTGTGTATGTGTATGTGTGTACCACAGTGGCCCTGAGCTAAACTAGCCCCCATCCTGCTTCTATTAGGCAGGCTCTGCCTCTCTCTCTCTCTCTCTCTCTCACACACACACACACACACACAAAGTACTCCTCAACATGGCACCTCCTAGGCACATGCAATTGCACACTCCGACACAGCATCTGTCCTCTGCTGGCTGAAGAAGCCCATGAGGTGCTCCTGTGATGAGCATTTCCAGCAGTGATTTGGCTAAACTGACAGCAGCAACAAAGAAAGGTGTGTATGCATCTCTGTGCATACAGCATATAACTACAATTGTGCATTAAGCATGCTTGTATACAGTACATTGGGTCTTGAATTGTCTGGTTTGTGGATGTGCTACATGTGCCCATTTCCACATATGCATATAGCAGCAGGTCTCTGTGTCTGTGTGTGTCTGTGTGTGTGTGTGTGTGTGTGTGTGTGTGTGTGTGTGTTCCAGCAGTATTTTGACTTGAGGCTGTCAGTAGTGCAGCAGCGAATCCCCTCAGCAGGTGTTGTCTAACATTACAACAGGATTGGAAGACAGAATCTTATATTGAGCCGTTTAGCTCTGTTTACTGCACTGTTCAAGCTGACAGATAGCAGAATGTCAACTTGTCAGTATGCACCATAGCAACCCTAGTATTGCAACCACACACACATCTTTTAATTCAGTATTTAGACTGAACATATTGGTTTATTTGAAGGACATGGGGCAGATTGGGTTTACACAGTTAGAAACATGAGAGTGTGTACGGTTAGTACAATGCGTGTATTACTTCCTTGTCAAGTGATTGGATAATGTAGATGCTACCAGTGACCTCTATTTAAAGCACATTCGCATTTCTAATTGTTGTGAAGTACAGTGTAATTCAGGCTTATTTAATTTCTACTATAGGAAAAGTGATTAATGATGGATACATTATGGATGAATGGAAGCATTTGTGCAATATTTTTTTAATTTGCTGACTTTTTTTCTCTTTTTTGCCTAAATGTGCACATCTGATCCTTCAATATTAATGAAGTCCAGTTCATACTTTCTGCGTTCGCTTTCCCGCAATGGGACACTGTTCTTGTGTTTGTCACTTATGTCACCTTGTTCTGTGAAATATAACAAATAAAGGGGCTCCTCTTCTTGCTGCTGCTACAATCCACAGTTGCCATCATGCTTTGTAGTGTGCATGTGTGGGACCTATCTGTAAATGAAACCCCAACTGTAGTATGAATAGAAGTGCACAGACAACAGAGTGTGGGCACATGCCCATCATAGTACAAATGAAAAGTATGGACTGGCATTTACAGATTGAATTTAACATTATGGGACATACAGTACACTTTGCTTTGCTAGCTTAGCATTGTAGAAGCACTGAAAAGACTAAGAAACTGCTAGTTATTTAATATCTCTTATATTTTCCAGCAAATATCCTTGAAATGTTCCTCATAATTTCCTGTTCTATTGTAGAATACTGATCAGACAAATCAAATCAGACAAAGCTCAAACAATGTTAGTCTTGTAGCCTTCTGCCCATGATCTTGACTAATTAGTGTTAAAGTCAGTAGGCTGGTTGTGTTTTACCATGTTTCCAGTCTTTATCCCAGTCTACGTAGCATAACATAACTGCTGGTGGTAGCTTCATATTTAGCATACAGACACATTAGTGGTATCAAACTGGTAATCTGACTATTGGCAAGAAAACAATTACATAGATATATTACACAAACTGCACCTTTTATAGGAATAATTTGGGATTTCTTTTTAATTCAGTACTGACAAACTTATATGTATGTGACAGTAGGTCTTGGTCTGTCTCTGTCAGCTGTCTCTTTTCAGATCAAATTTCACACAGTATGTGACTATATGGGTACCAAAATACACAGCCTGCTTTCTGTGTAAAATGCACTTCTCTGTTCATCTGATACTCAAACTGAAACTTCAACAGTCTCACTAAGCTAAATAGAGTCAGTGTCTTTCAAAGGTAAAGTGTATTTAAGACAAATTTTACTCTTTTCATTTCCCCTTAAAGTTCCTTGCCAAACTATTCAATCCTTTATTTAATAACATGTCCATTTAGTGACACATTATCAGACTTCTAATAATGAAAAACCTCCAGGCCGGCTTTGTCCCTTAATTCCCATTTGAAATAATGTGTTTTAGGGTGCATGCATGGCTTTATCACATTCACTGTGCAGGCACATTACAAGTAAAAGAGACATACTTTTCCTACTTGTTCATTCTCTCATTTTGGGAAACTAGAGGTCTTTACACAAGAGTGTCAAATAGATATTTCTTGTTGACCTTGTGTTCCATTCACAGTAGTTCTTAAGTGTATATTAGTCACTGACATCACAGACGATAACAACCACTCTCTGTCCCAGTCAAAAATAGGAACAAGTAATGAATGACGAATTGTATTTCTGACCAAGAGCTCTGGATATAAACAGCTACCATGTAATAGCAGTGTGGTCACACCAGGTACTCTGGTATTTTCTGAAGCCTCATATGTCCATCTTCACAGGCAATTGATTGTTGCAAAACTGAAATTTCCTTTGCGTAACATCCCTGTCTGTCTATCTAAATTATATGACGTTTGTTACCTCTGTCTTCTTCCTGTTTTGCTGTCACTTTCCCTGCCCATTTGTGTCTGACTTATGTCATTCTTCGTGTGTTCGTTACCTATTCTCTCTGTGATTTTTACTTAAATACATCACCTCTGCTGTCCCTCCCTTCTGGATTTCTCAAATCTCCAGCCTTCCTCCACTTGTCTACTCCTCCCTACCTGTTCCATGTCCAAAAGTCATCCTAATTAGTGTTTAAAGCTCCTGCTCCCCCACGGCGAGGTCGTCTGTGCCCGTAAGCCACCACTGCCTTGTCTTCGCCAACTCTAATGAAAGAGCCCTATCTGCTGCCTTCAGTGGGTGTGTGTGCAAGAGAGAAAGGAGAGACCACTCACACATCATTAACAGCATTACCTCAATTACGCAGCCTGACAATGAGAACTAGCTGAGAGAGATTGGGAGTGAGTGAAAGGAGGGAGCAAGGAGTGAGGAATTGCCAGGGGGGAGCGAGGTCTTACCAAGCGCAAATTGAGAAACTCAACAGCAGAATTGTAACCGTTTTATTCACCTGTCAAGAACATGTAAAACAGCTACTGTACACAAAACCAATTTCTCAACTGCACTGACTTCAATCCTCCATTCGTGTTTAAAAAACATATTCATACATATTCAACACATATCCAGGTTTGATTGAATCCACGCTGACACATCACTATGACAGAGAGATAGCAGTACATGGAAGTGGGTATTCCTGCAAAGCGTCCTGATCCAATCATACCAGCTTAATATTTTTTCTCTCATCCTATATCTCTTTGTATGACAGTGCCTCTGGAATAACGGTAACTAAATTTGACTCTTGTCATGATTTTCCACCCATCGTTCCTCCTCCATGGCTGCTTTCTTTTTTTTCTGTTTTTTTTTAAGGAAGAACTGATGCCTGGCTTTTATTTATCACTGAATTTCCCCTGGGAACAAAAAACAAAACAACAAAGGTCGGATGAAAAAGAAGCTAAAGGAGACATGATGGAGGTGGAGAAGATGATGGTGGAAGAAGAAATGGCTCTAATCAATATCATGAATCTAGAGGGATTTGAAATAGCGCCCAGGGACAGTTTAGGAGCAGCACATCCGCTGCCGATTGTTTGTCTCACCCGAGGGGCAAGGCCAGTCAGGGCTGGTCGACCACAGCGCTCAACAAATCAATAGTGCTGCATTTTGTGTGTGCATGTGTGTGTATGCATGCCCTCTATCTTCCTACAATCCCAATATCCAGTGGTGAAGAGGGCCAGGTAAATTGTTGGGTGAGAAAACTGTGCTAACAAGGGGGTTGTTAAGGGACCAGGGGGTAAATAAATGCTGCAGTAAAGGTTCCAAGGCTGGAGTGGAGTTCAGGTACCTCAGTGGATGTTTTTTTTTTTTTACTTTCTGACATTAAGTAGTTTAAAATCCAATAAATTAATAGTTAAGAATTAAATATTTTACAAGTGTTTGACACAAAACTTCAGATTAAAATAAAATACTGCCTGAACAGCTAATGTAGGGCTGCATTATATGGCTAAAGTCATTATTAGTGAGATCAGTATATCCAATATAAGTGTAGAGAAAATGCATTCAAAATTACATGTAAACATACATATTTGACAAGAAACCTTAAATTTGATTTAAGAAACCTTAAATTTGATCATTAAAGATGACATGTACTAAGGGGGACATTTATATGTTATATTTGGCATTTCTATACTACAAGTTCCTATTACATTTCAGCTGTGATATTTCAGTATATTAGCAATAAGTTTATGCGAGTGCCTTAACCCTAAAAATAATCAGAATCATGAAATGCACTGTGTTGACATTTATATGCTAGAACACACAAAAGTGCCTTTAACCAGACTTTTCCAGACTTGTTAACTAACTGACTTGGGTGGATCCATCTTGTTTTGTTTTGTATTTTTAAGTTATCGGCAAAGATTTTGTGTCATACTATCAGGCTCAAAGAGTGTCACCTGCACACCAGTGATATTAACACACGGTTTACTAACATTTAACTGCACAAGCTGGTAAAATGAAATGTAAAACATAACTTCAAAACAACATAATGCATAATGCTGTCAAAAAAGACAATTTCACAAGTAGATTTTAATCTTGACAGATGAAGCAAAAAAAAAAAATTATGATTTCAGCATGCCTAAATGTGCAATTTCTACATGCTCAATACTTCACACTACATCGTGCAGGCTGAAACAATACTGTATGCTATTATGCATATCTATTCTTCCAAAACTCTGGTAATTAGCATATTGTACTGCAGGCAACAGCTGGCGTTCCATACTTGAGTGCATTATATGTAAGCTAGGGAACAAACACGTGTATTCTGTTGTTGTTTTGCAAGTCAGAATCATTATTATTGCAAAGCTAAAAAGGAATACAAAAATCAGGCGAGACAGCTAAGGGCGTAACACGAGAAACCATTTGCATGTGCAGTTATTTTCATCTAAGTTATTCTATTATTATAATGTTATGTGAAATGGAAACAATTAATTGGTTTCAGAGCATCAATAATGTGGCAGAGGTAATTATACTGTTATCTATCTTTGCTGCTGTGAACGTCACAAGGTAATGGATAATGTGTGCAGTTTGTGTGTTTAGTTTGTGTGCATCGGTTAGCTATGCATATATACTTTTTTATATAAACACAAACTACTTATATACATGTTAGTTACTATCAGTGCAATTTAGTGCATTCCAACTACTCATTCCTCATTATTACAGGTTTCTATCACTCAGTTCAACAAATCAACACACATGCACACACATACATTCTTATGCACAACTATGTTGTAACGTTATATCTGTTTTTCTAACTTTTATCTTGCCCATGCAGCAACTTCACATGGATTTACCAGCCACTGACTGACTGACATAAATTGCTGTAAGGTAACCATAAAGTGCTCCATTCTTCAACAGTAACAGTGGAAAAGAGACACTTGCCTTGCCTGTTGAATTTCCCCTTTAGTTCATTTAGCTGAGTAGTACAGAATGGCTTCAGGCAGATTCGATGAGTCATCCATTCAAAATGATTTTTTTGATGCTTCTCCGCTCTCTTCCACTTAAAGAAACATCTGTTGAGATATTGACTTAAAGCACTCACTTTCAGTAGCCTTAATCTTCAGTAAATCTGAACTTCATCTAGTAATGTTAACTGTTACTGCATGGTATGTAAAGCTACATTTATTTACACTGTACACTTTTTCTTTTCTTTTTTTTGCATAAGTCTGCAATGTGGGGACTGTAGCACTGTAGCATACTGTCATTGTTACTCATATTGTCCCTGCTAAGCCTCTGCACCCAGAGGGGCAAAAAAAGTTCTCTCTAGCTCTCTTCCGAATCTTTTTTTTCTGTGTGTCATACCATTTTCACAGAGAGGTAGGATAATAGAGCTTTTGCATAACTTCATACGTCCATTTCTATCTGGCTAGCTATATATATCCATCTTTGTAATATTCAACTTACATCACTCCTGTTTAGGCCTCTGCCTCACACTTTCTGCTGGTTTTCTTTTTTCTATTCCTATCTATCATATGATTACTTGTACTTTTTGCAGCACTGTGACAATCACTTTGTAAATAAAATGAAGTAAATGATGTGACGTTTAAACATCAGTGACATGCCTAGCAGGCATGAGGCTACATTCACTCTAGCAAGTCCAGAGACTCCACATTGGTACAGTGGTAGTACTTTAAGTCAAAATAGTTAGAATTAAATGATCTCCAAAGTCAGGATTTGTCTTCTGGGGAACATGAATATCTATACAAAATTCAGGGCAATCCATATTACTAAGAAACAGAAATGACATCATAGAAGAAAACCATGCTGCTTGTGTTACTAAAATGAGATCTGATCCGTCCAGCTGATATTTAGTTAAGTTTACCCCTTAGCCAGACTGCGCTATACTTTACTACTGCGTCACTCACTTCCCATTACATAAGTTTGCTTTTGATTGCTCCTTTAACTGCTAGTGTTACCTGGCACTCCAGTCTCACCGCCTTGTGGATCCTCTTCAACAGTGAGAATACTGGAGATCAATCTAGAGTAGCGTAGAGAATATTTCAACACTGAAATTACTTTGTCCATTTCAGGTCTTTGGATTTTGAGGACTTTGCTGATCCTACATTTTTAAATAACTTCCTTATCCAGTGACACATGCAAACATATACAGTCAAGCCAATGAGCAGCACCACTGCCGTAGTGAGGAGGATATCTTGCTCAAGGGCATCCTAAATGTTGCATGAGATCTTATTATGCACTGCTATGGAAAAAGCAAAACACCAGCAGGCCATTGGTAACAGCTGACAGTGTGTTGTGTAATTGCCAATAATGATTGGTAATAAACCAGCCGTAAGGCCAAGCCTCAGGGTAGGCACTCTTCATTGTGGGTTGAGACTGTCGCTCACTGTTCTGTATCCATGGAACAAAGCAACACACATAAACACACACACGTATCCATGCCTACATAAGACATTAAACTCAGCCCTTCTACATACTGCTGTATAATTATATTCTACAGCTAATCTGTGATGCTAAATGCAGGAAATAACCCACAACTGCCCTTATAATCACTCACTGTACAATAACAGAAATAAGGTCACTCAAATGATAAGAGTATCAATGAAGCAATCACACACACATAGAGAGAGAACTGCCACTCCCCTTGAGGTGGATGTGACAAAGCAACAAGGTGTTGACCTTTTACCCACACACTAATACTTCTATTATTACCATAATGCCTTGGGGCGCACATTCTAAAAACAGTTTTTAACTCACATCCAGTTCCTTAATTCATCTTACGGAAAATTATATATTGATTATCCAGGGTCAACATAATAAAGAGACGTCAAACAGCAATTTTCAGTGACCCTCTGACTTTTCACAATATAGTGGTATCATTAATTCAAACATTCAGTTTGTGAAATTTACAAATTACATCCAAATGCCCATAAAACTACTAACATTTCCAGTAATATCATCCATACTTTGTGTTTACTGCTGATAAGCAAATGTTAGCATGCTGACATTCTACAGTAAGAAGTCACCTGCTAAATGTGGCGTAAGCAAGGACACTAAGTTTTAAAATGTGCCTTGGGCCTTGCGTCTCCAAGGTTTCCGGCAGACAACTTGTGCTCAGATTTCGTTCCATGGTATAGGGGTGATGGATTTTTCTGAAACATGCTTTATGGGGAAGATGAGGATGTATTAGCGTTTATATTACAAATAAATATTTGGTCAAGTTGTTTATGTGACCAGATCACAATTCTTCTTAGTGAACTTTTACATTTGTATTTAGCATTGTCCGCTTGTGATCTGATCCCCCAAGATACATTTTAAAACCAAGTGTAAACAGGGTCTTTGACATGTGCCAAAGCCTCTTTCTCCATAGTTTCTGAACTATGTCAGTAAGAGGTGAAAATTATTGTAGTCCAGATAAGGATAAGTGACCTTAGATTAGCTCCAACTGGCATTTTACTATAACTTTAAAATTTTCTATTGATGTTGTGTCACAATAACTGAAGCCTCCAGTTGACACTCAAAGTACAGATACAACTATTACACACAAGTTTCTTTCAGTTTGTTTCCCTTTGAATTAAATTACCTGTTTTGGAGAGAAACCCACACAACAATAGCTGCAAAAGGGCATAATAAAGGCAAACGATAACTGAGTAAAGCTGGTTTCAGTAGCGCTTAATCGTTTTTGACATAATCTTGATTAAAATAAATTCTAACATTGTTATTTTCTTTCTGTGGCTTTGTGTTCTTTTGTAATTCAAACTGATCTGACAAATTATGATTGAGTGAGGGAAATGCTTTGGCAGCCATGTGTAGATAAGCACAGTAGGTGGAAAAATGTCAGGAGTTTGAAATCTTAAAGCAAGAAAATATGTCTCACATCAGTTCAGAGTTATACCACTGAAAGTAAGGAACTTTGTAATGTGTGTTCTTGGAATACAGTCAGATAACTTGGTGTGTGAAGTGAATTCTTATGAAATAACTGGTTTATTAGATTTAATATGTTGTGTTTACACACAATAGAAAAAGGAAAACAGGGCTGCTCTGATTTCAATACAGCCAAGAATGACTAGCATTGCAATCACAAAGCCCAAGGATATGGAGTGATACTGGATAGCGTGTGTTTCTACTGGATGTGTGTGTGCCAGAAAGGGGGGGTGGGAGGGCTTCTGTACTTGGATTGAAATACTCTTGGAAAGTTTGACTGTTTGCCTTAGCCTCCCTTACTTGCCAGATGGCCATGGTTTGTGGTCTGGGACTGCTGTGGCACAGTCCATAAGGTAGCAGTCTCTCAAACCCATGTAGGAATCCCCATGTGTGGAGTTGTTTTTTGTCTTCTGCAAATTCTCATTGTCTGTTACAGGCTCTGCTGTCTCAATGCCTAAATTATACAGAAGGTACACAGTGAGGGCCGGATGCTGGTGGTGGGGTGATTCCATTGATGTAGTTAATATTATATTTGCACGTCACTGGAGGGTAGCCAGGTTGATAAGTGAAACAAGGACATAGATACAGTCTGTTGAAGTGACCCATTCAAAGCCCAGTCTCATTCCCTCAATGCTCGAATCACCAAGGAGACAATGTTGGAGAACTCTCTTTGATTATGTACAAGCATAATGACTCACAAGCATCTGGGACATAAAGATTTTTTAAGATACAGTAGTTAAAGGGGTATCTGAGGAACATGTACAGTAGAATACACTGTACAGTGCTAAACTTTAATTAATTAAGTATACTTTATTTAATATTTATATTAAATCACAGAGGCTGCTGAAAAAGCCTCTAGGTGGCTTTCGTTAAAGAGGGCAGAGGTCTGTTGAAATCACAAGCACGGCATAAATTTGGAGCTTAAGAGAACTTGAATTTTTCATTAGGTAGCACCGGGTGGAGTGAACACGGAAACTACACCTTCAGCCAATAGGTGTAGGTTCTTGTGAATGGAAGACAGAGGGGGATCTGGACTGTTAGGAAATACAGGTTTAGAGAAACGTTTGGTGAATAAAATGCCACTAATTTAAAATAAGAAATATATATTCTTGTTAAATTCAGACCCTCTTCCATCTACCAACATTACATGCTATGCACTAAATCTCTTCACGTTACATTAATTCTGTTTTTCCTTTCCTTGCACAGCAATTAAAGGAAACAGTAAGCATTATTGATAAAGCACCAGACTGATAACCAAAACTAATAACAGCAGCTATATTGATTAAACCCTAATGATACAATTTCTACAAAGTGAATGCTTTAAGCCAATTTTATTTAGAAAAAATCTTTTAAAGGTTTGCTAAATGGTCCAGTTTCTAGTTGCACTAATTCTCTTATTCAAATATCTGAAAGATAGGAGGATGAAAAACTTGCATCGTAAAACATTACATCTTTTATGCCAAAGTAAAGAACTCGCTACTGCTTTCTTTACATTCGGCATCAGTTGTTGCTAACATTTATGAAAAGTTGTTTAGAAAGACAGCACTGCAGATGATCTCCCACCTCAGGAAGCACCAAAGTAATTGTTACTGACCTCCAGGTTGCTCCTCGCTTCTTCTCAGTTTACCTCCAGCTTGTTCCCCTTTTATTTTTTTCCTTTATTCATTATCTGTTTATATTCATTTTGAATTCTATGCTCACTCTTATTTAATATTTAGTTTTCACCTTCTCTTCTCTGTGTCTCTGTCCACCTCCCCCACCAACTACCATCCATCTCTTCCCTTGTCACATCCTCCCATCCTCTCTCTAACCATCCATCCCTTCCTCCCTCCCATGTGGACAGGCTGCTCTGACCTGTATCTGTCTGGCATGGATGAGTCCCAGGTTTGGTTTAAATGCCCCAATTATTCTCCTGAATTATGATGTCCTGCTCTGGGCTATGTTGCTCCGTCTATATGGCTCTCTTATGAAAGCTGGCACAGCACAACAGAACCATTTACAGAGGCCAGATTAAGGGCACGCTCACATGAGCAGCTCTCCTCATGCAGCAGGCAATGGAAAGCGGATGGTTGGTGTGGAAAACTGGCCACATGGAAACACTTTGCACTGCTCTGATGTATGCCTTTTGTACCCTTTTCCTCATATAACACCCTACTCTTGTTTTTGTGGATATCAAAGTTAAATTAATGGTTTCTTTTTAGCACAAGGTTGGACACAACATACAAGGTGTCAGCATAGAGAATGGACATATAACGCAACATGTTTATCACTGGTTTAGCAATGCAGCAGCATGTAGCAGCATTGAAATTTAGACCAAGGCAGGTGACACACTCCATACTGAACTGACTTTAAACAGTACCCTAGTTGTAATCACATGTGGTGCAGTCATACTGCTCTCTCTCCTGGAAAGTGAAGAATACACTCAGCTCACACTTGGATGAGCCCAATATAGCTTAACCCTCCCATCTTTTCAAAGCAACTGTGTAATCCAGGCTCCATGGTTATACTGCTCATTTTTACCACCAGTGTAATCCTACATTACGACTGAACCCACTAAACCTCGGGTGACATATGTTCCACACTCTGAAAGGTAGTCTAATCATCCAGCTCTTTTTCTTCACCCTATAATTGATCATATCGCATGTGGCCTTGATTAAACACCCACTCATACTTCAGAATTAATCATGCATTGCATGAACTTAGCATTAATCACGGTATAACCCCGGCTCCATCTCTATTCCTCAGTTGGACTGTAATGGGATATTCATCTCTTCAACAATTAATAACATCGGCATGGGGCTTCTGCACAGTAGCCCCATTCTCTCTATTCCCACAGTGTTATTTTAAGCTGGTCGCAGGTGATGATTGAGGGGTCACAACAAGAGCTTAAATGGGATTTATTAGCGTAGATGCCAGAGGTGAAGAGAGGAAAGATGAAGTAAAGAAGCAGTGGGGTGACTATGAGTTGGGAAGACGCAGAGATTGGGAAATAGAGAGCACAGAGTGCAAGAAAGAGTGAGGACCTAAAGGTGATAGAGTCATTGGCATGTTTTCACACGTGTGACCGCCAGAGAGGCATCAATCTCCTTTATCTCTTTTAGATTTTTTATGTCTCTGTGTTTTTCTCCCTGTAATAACCTCTGCCACCTACCAGGTGATTCATCTGAAACACTCAGCGGCAGAGCTCTTCTGGGGTTTATAGAATACTTGCCACTACAATCCATAACGGTACATAACGACACATGCACACGAAGGAATAAGAGAGCTGGAAAATAGATGATTATGCTCCTGTCAAAGATTCACTTTACCGTAACAAAATGAGTGTAGCCTATCAACCGCTGATGTTGCTGTAGAGCACGAAAAGCATCAAAGAGATGACTGACCAATGCAGCTGCCACCTCGTCCTTCAGTGTTGAAGTCACATGCATTTTATGAAGTAACGACAGATGCCCTGTAACTTTTAAAATTCTTATTTGCACAGACTGTGACCTACCGATAAAGCATTCACTGACTCATTATGTGGCCAAAAGAAGACACAGTGGTTAGAAATGGCATTTCTTTAAAACTAGTCTCCATATTTACAAAAAATAGAGAGAAATCAATCTTCATGAAACTCACAGCAAGAAAGCTAAAAAGTGTACTATACCTGTCAAACTTCAGGTTAAAGTGTAACTTTTGAACAATTAAATTGGACCTTCTGAATGAAATGAAAAGCTGAATTCATAAACAATAAGATATATCCACCCTAGGTTCAATTTAGGTGTTATGCTGCTACAGTTGTCATATTCAACAAGTTACAAATGATTTGGGTGATGCTGTATAAAAATTCTTTATTATAACAGGCTACTATTAAGCTACATAATTTTAATAAAGTAAAAGCTGTAACTTGGTATAAGACATCCAGTCCTGTTCCAGTTGCTCTGGGCCAAATGTTTGTCCTCCTGCCTCTCCACTGTCTTGAGTTGATGGCATCAACAAAGTTTCTCCTAAGCAATCCATACTTTTCCAATCACTGCTTTCTGCGTTTTCAGTCTTCTTCTTCTTCTTCTAACAGATTCCTGGCAGGATGAACACTGCAAGGTATAATGCTACCCTTCACAGGCAAGATGTCTTTTTGTCCTTCTGCTTTGTAATTATCACAGGAAAGAAGTACATGCTGATCCAAATATTCACATTGACCTTTGACTATTTTTATGGTCTTGCTTAAGACTTTTAAACAGCTACTGCAGCAAGGCCACAATACCCAAGTCTTAACCTAGTTAAAACCATTTCACCCTTTCTGGCAAAACTAACTAATGACTGTTTCCTCTTAATACTCACTCAAATCACCTGATGATGACATATTTAAAGAGACTAAGAAAAGTATCTTGGGAAATGTAGGCAAAATGCATGCACCAACATCCCATAATTACCACTTGGGGCCACAGTGGCTGCTGTTGAACAACAACTGACAGAGACAAATAGATATGTAGGTTAATGTACGAAGATATGTTGTAAGTAAAAGCAAATTTTCATCTGCAGTCTCTGTGTAAGAGGCTGCCAAAGATTTACATGTTGATGTAATAAAAGACTGAACATTAACGGTCAGTTATGATGAATTGCACCTTGAGAACATGTGCAATAAAACCACAATATATAAACATGCACAAAAATATATATTACAAACAGAATAACAAGACACATCAGTTTCCAGCTACAGAGCATACTTTCAGTAATTTAAAGAGACACTTTACACTAATGATGGCCAACATAGTCAGTGTAGCTTAGCTTGAGCATCCTTCAGCCATTTTTTCAAACCTACACTGCATCTAGACTAAGCAGGAGTGACTCATACTCCTTTGGGCTTCCCACATATGTGTGGTATATTTGCATTCATTTTACAAATGTCATTTAACTAAAGATCAGTTAAAACAACTATATTGTAAATGCAACTAGGTCAGCCAGACAAATTTCATTCCATATTCCAGTCGTAGCTGCAGTATTTCAAATGAATGGCACAAGTACTTACATTATGTGAATACATTTAACAATTTCGGCCAACAACCAGGGTGCCATGCCTCTGTTGCTTTTGGGATCACCTATCACTTGCTCCAGCTGTGAATGAATTCTCTGGCGTGGTGTGGCACTTGATGCCAAAATCTGGATGTCTCTTGGCTGGTAAAGATGAGGCGGTTGAGCATCAAAGGATGCCAGGTTCTTTGAAGCTTTTTGGCATTGGTCACCTGCTCCAGATGTGCTACACAGTGCCTCCAGTGGACATGGTATAAAGTCCTGGGGACATATGTTTTGCCTCTTGCTGATGTGTAAGGGTGCAGATCCCTGACAACTGAACACACGGTTGTACATCTTTTATTGAAGGTCAGAACCTACTGAGTTGGCTTTTTTGTTACATAAAAATCTCTATGACAACATAAAAGACACAATTATCAATTGAACAAAGATGAACTTGAATATAAGCAGAAATATACTCTTAAATAATTACAGCCTTGGTGGAAGATGGTACACAATTGAATTAGTATACCCTTGAGAATGACACTGAAGGAAACTGAGCAGTTAGACACAGTAAATACAACAAATCCACACTGACTATCCACCAGGTGGATGAGAGAAACGTTCCTGGACTTGAGATGATTGAACATTTCTTTAAAGTTTGTGCCAGTCAATACCACCTGCCATTCATCTTTTTACACAATGAAAAACAGTTTTTTTTTGCTTGAAAGTTGTCTGAGCTTAATAATAGATGGTATTAAGTATAAACCCACAATTTACCCATTTATTCATGCCCATTGTTTGTGTTGTTTCATTCGGCACACGTTGAGTTCTTTCAATGAGAGCACATTATTTGATACTCTTAGGGAGAAAGCATGTTAAAATATAATCAGATTCATGGGTAGGTATGACGCTGTTTGAGTGTCAATGTTGGCCTCGCTCTGTGTCACAGACCTAATACAATATAACATTATATGGCAAAATCTATTTCTAAAAACCTGATTCCTCATATGTGTCCAAATTTTGAAGACACACTAGTATGCATCCAAATTCACTCCCTATTAACTGTAGTGCACTACATTTACTGTCTGTCCTTTTATTTAAGTGTGACATTGTGCGCAGGCGTGAGCCTTGCAGCAGGCTGTTTCGCAGTCTCTCTCTTTGTGATGTCTTTTCTTAAACTTTTAA
>JAUMHL010000016.1:5736661-5750123 GCA_032362345.1 Sandelia bainsii
TAGTGCATTTTAGGTTCATCCTGAAATTTCACCCGAAAGCCGAATATCCCTAACTTTTTGTGAGTAGTGTATATTTGAGTGAAATTTCCCAGAAAATGTATGTAAGATCAATTTCAACAATTTATCCCTTCTAGTCCCAGATCAGCCAGGTCCTCCAATGCTGAAATTAACGTGTTGCTTATCAACCCATTAAAATCTGTGTTTGATTTTTCTAAACAGCTTGTGCATCATAATTCAACAGTTTCACACATTTTACTTATAACTCCTTACAAGCTGGTTTGAAAATTTGCATTTGACATTTATGATAAGGCTGTGAAAAACTGGTCACTGATAACGCCATTAGCTTGAGATATGGCTGTCAGGAAACTACTGGGAATAACTGTTGAACATCTCATAACTTGGATTTCAGTGGAAATTCAGACTATATCAGGCTACATCCTGTATGACTGTAGACAATCAAGCAGAAGGTGTAACCAATATCACTGATGCTTTTTCATTTCAATTAGTCAGTAATAAGCACCTGAAAAATACTTGACATGACTAAGTTAAACTAACTGAGAAAAGTGGCCGGCCTGTTGGGATTACGGAGGCGTTTTGCTACAAAACCAAGATGGGGAGGCCATTGTTGACCCTCCATTATGCTGGGAGTGCAGGTAGAAATATTAGTGTTTTGTGCTCACTCATCGTCTGTGTAAAAACAGAATGGCAGCTTAGTGCTTGGGTCCAGACGGGGTGACATTTTGATGATGTGTTATTTCTGCAACTCGTCACTAAGGCTGTTGACTCTTTGAGGACCCTTACAATATGCAGCTCAGAAGTAAGCGTGCATCTGTGCATCTCTTTTGCACTTTATTTTAATATCCTGTTCATAACTTCTCACTTGTTGACACCTTATTCTCTCTTACTGAGCTCAGAATCTGTTATCCAATTAAGCTGCAGCATTGCTTGTCATATATTTTTTACTTCTTTTTTTCTTTGAAGGGAGTTATTTTTTCAATCTCACCTACACAATTAGATTTCTTCTTTTCATGCTTTATCATTTTTATATAAAAACACCCCCACCTACACAAACAAAGATAGAGGCTGCTGTTGCAGAACTTTACCACACATATATAGTACAAACAACTACAAATAGCCATAAACACAACTGGCCTTGCACATGCCCCTCCTTTCAAACTTCACACCACATGGAGCAATAAAAGTGGAGTAAAGAGATTCAGATCAGCCAGACGTCTCCTCTGTTTAGGACTGTATTAACCTTTCCACACGTGTCAGTATGTAACATTTTCTTGGATAAGGTGCAGGGGTCCTTCTGCTAAATGCCACCAGTAATGAAGCAGCTCTCTGTTTGTGCCTGTGTTTTGTCTAATCTGGATTTAATGTCCCTCTAGTGTTTATGTATGAAAATGTGTGTACACATGTTTAGTATGTGTGTGAAGACAGTAGTAAGATAACAGTGTGTGAATTTTATCTCTGTCCCGAAGGAATTGAGATGCATATATTAATGTGGGTCAGCAGGGTGTGAGTTGGTACTGTACTGCAAGTGCCTTCTGAAATGTTAATATCATTCATCACTCATAGTGCACACGCAAAGTACTAGCTTACCTTTTGGTAGCAAGTCACTTGGCACAACATCTTATGAATACTTACTACCAACTGGCTATAGCAGTACATCAGAGCAGTTATGTCATAACCAGATTACAATAAATAAGAATGCTGCAAAACGTATTAATCAAGTACATATATTAGTACAAAAGCACTACAATCAAACTATACGTAGATTACCAGAATATATATCATTTTGCACCAAATATTAATGTATTAATGTATAAACATCAATAATGTTGCAGATGGTAACGGTGGAAGTAATAACTACTACTATTACTAATACATGTTTGTATGTACCGCCAGGTGGCTTAATCAAAAATAATATATCATAAACTGCATCTACAAGGTAACTAAAACTGTCAAATACAGTACATGTAGGGATATAAAAATACCAATATTTTCCTTGCAGTAACAGTGGAGTAAACATCGAATAAAATGAAAATACACCAGTAAATAAAAAATTGCACTTATATGCAAGTATATCATAGTACTTGAGTAAATGTACTTAACCTGAACATGTCCATTACTTGTGATGTAGGTAAATCTGCAGACATTTGATGCAGAATCAGGAAGTGGGTGGTGAAGTCTCATTATGACGGTGAAGTTCTAGAATCTCCAGTAGAATTTAAGACATCTTAAACCCTCCATACAATGAGAACAACGCTACTTCTTGTAACAATTCACATATTATTTACCTTTTTTGATCTTTGATGGTGTCACATTTAACAGTTAATTATAGTTTTATACCCTGGACCTTTCTCACACCTTGAGAAGTGGATGACATGAGTCGCTGGTGCAGGTGAAGGCTACAGTTGAGCTGAGACTTTCTACAAGTGAGAGACATGTTTCTGAACATGTCCATGACTGGTGAAAGAGGTAAATTTGAACACTTTTACTTTCCACCTCTGAATCACACTATGGACCATATATTGAAGATACTGCATCTTTGCCCCATCTTCATAAAGCCTAACATGCACAACACATTTTAAAACACAGGATTAAATGAAGTAATGAACTAAATTGCTATTAGACTCTCCTTAGATCCAGTTTTTAGTAGCCATTAGACCAACCGCTTCTTAAGGAACTCCTGCATTACCTTCATCATACTGAATGGGTGCAGAACAGAAGAAACACCAAATTTATGACAGATTAGGACTTTACTGCTACAATAACCTCCATTTTTAAGGGAGGCGCTGCCAGTAAAAGCAACAAAATAGCAAGACACTGCATTTTATGGATAAATGTTGTCTGATGTCTGTGACCAATATCCTGGGGAGTCACAAAAGAACAGTAAAAATACTATCTGCTGAAGGTCTTTTCATTATCAACCATTCTCTCATCTCACTGTCCCGCTCCCTGCTTGCTAAGCTGTATCGACCAGTTAAAGCAGAGGAGAGGACCCTGTGGGCCTGACCATAACACAGTGCTGCTTCATCCAAGGAGGCTCTGCCCTAGAAATACCCCATGAAAGCAAAACATACTGTTCTCCATGACAGTATGGTGTCATAAAATTTCAAAAAGTTCAAAAGGCAAGTCCCAGGCTACAAGTTTAGTGACCATATAGTAATGAACATTGTAGAAAAAGTCATACACTGAGCATCAGAAAAATGCGTGCATTGGTTCAAAATTATAGATCATCACAACTTTTACAGTGTTGTCTGTGCTCAGTAATATGCTTGTTTGTTTGTTTGTTGCAAACTACAGTAATTAAAGAGACATTACAAAACTTTATAATCACCCCTTTGTCTTCAACAACCAAACTCAATGCTAATTCATTTTTACTTGGAGGGGTCTTAACTGCTGTGAATGGATTAAAGGGAGGATGGTTAGTTAGGTAGATACCAACAGGATTGGTTGGACACCGTTCTGGACTGAAATTACAATATACCGTTTTATTTGGTCTTGTATTTTCTATCTATCTATCTATCTATCTATCTATCTATCTATCTATCTATCTATCTATCTATCTATCTATCTGTGTACATTCTTTACATGTCTCACGACTATACGTTCAATATAATCTATCCCGGACCTTAATCCAATAAAAAAGTATAAGAATGTGGGAGTCACAAATCTGGAGGTTGTACTTTCTTTTGCGAAAAAGAAAACAGGATGTTGTAGAGCTGATATTTTGGCAGACTCTAAATACATTGTGTGTGTACATTCAATTGATGTGTTAGGTATCAACATTTATATTAAGTGTGAACATATGATCATTATTTTCACAGAAAACATAGTTGGGATGTCTGGTTGCAAGTCTTGGATCAATGTTGGCCATGTTGTCTTCTGCAATTCAGTGTAGTTCAAAAAAGATTTCACTCAAGACAAGTTAGTGTTAAAATAAATAACATGAATAATAAAATAAAGTGACAATTCTGAGAGAGAGTCAAGAGTCAAGTTGCTAAGAACTCTGTGAGGCTGTATTAAATGTCAAATATTTAGTATGTATGTTTACCATGTTTAACATCTTAGTTTAGCATGTTAGCATGGTAATATTTGCTAATTTATGTACTGAATGCAAAGTATGCTGCCAAGCAATAAAATTGTGCTAATACAACAGTAGTTTTTTGCCTCTTGCACATCAAGAGCAAATTTAAGATTTAAAAGTTGTCACTCAGCACATTACAAGACATAATACAATGTGATGGGTGATAAGGCGTCTTGCATGATTTCCCATTTGCGCCTGCAACAAGATAAGAGTAAAAGGAAACATCACTGTACAATTAGTGATTGCCCTTCACATCACCTGCTGGGAGAGAGAGAGAGCATTCTCTTTCAGTCTTTAAATATACAAGTAAAGGCTGCAGGATCATGTTATATTATAGTATTGTAGCAGACAAATGTAGCAGATGCAAGAGTTCACTGGCGGGGCAGCAGGCACTGTCAGTTCAGGAACACAGAAAGCATGAAGAGGCCATAGTCTAGCTCTACTTGCCAGCTCAGGCACTAATGTGCACATGAACCTGACAATTTTCCTCCTGGTTTCTTTAAGGTGAGAATTTCTCAATTCAAATCAGAACAGTCAGAGCTGCATATTAGAAGAAAACTCTTTATTTTTCACTACGTAATGTAGGCTACTTCATATGATACACCATCTGTTCGTTTTAATTGTCGTCTATTTTAACATAATTTATTTTCCAAAGTTTTCCCTGCAGATTGTTTCATGGTCATGTTTTGATTATAAAAAGCAAGTGAATTGAAAGACAATCTTCAGCACAAGGAGAATTGATCAAATTTGAGGCTGAAATAAATTGTTGTTTTTATAAATAACAACAAACAACTCATATTATTGGGGATTTGGCAGATAATCCCTGGCCAGCATGGATGTCACCTCGAGCCAACTGTTTATTATTTGTTCATGGCCACTATTGTTATTTATTTATGATAAATATTATATTATTATATTATCATATAATAATTCATGATGTGGTTTATTATCTTCCAAAAGCGGGGTTTATAATTTGAGTGTAACAGCTTTTGTGTGGCCCCATAGTTTGAGCGTGTGCCTCAGTCTGGTCACTTTATTAATCATTTTCTAGGCCCGCCTGTGTCATTGTCATACGATTATTTAAGTGAATAACTGGACAATTTGGAAGAAATCCTTTTTTCTTTGCTGCCTAAAGTTAGACAAGAAGATCAATACCACTCCCATTCCTTGAGATGGATTATAAAAATGTAATGTGTAAAATAAAGTAAAAGAAAGCTTTTGAAGCACTAGTAAACAACTTTTTTCCACTTGGAGAGAGGCAGGCTAGCTCTGTCCTCCCTGTTCCACTGTTTATGCTAACTTAAGTTATAATAATCTACTCCTGGATCTAGCTTCATATTTGCCATTTTATTGATAGTCTTAGATAGTCTGGACCTGACATGACATTGCATGGAAATATTGTGCTTTGTTTTTTTAACACTATCATCATAGCTATTGAGACAAGATAGAATATCAACCTTGATAATCAGTTTTCAAATACCCACCAATTATTTTGCTTTTGCACCAGGACAGAACAGTATAACAGTGAGATTAGTCACTGTTATCGCCCATTAGTGAGTGATCTTGCTGACCACATAGCCCTGCTCACCAAACAGCAAACCTGCCCTTCAGTGGATATTGTGGGGATATGAACAACCTGGGAAGAACAGCCTCACCAGCACAAATTGAGTGAAATCTTGACAGGAAAAGACATGAATAGCAACCTCCCTCCAGTCTCCCAGCAGCTGCCATCAGGGTGAGAAAGGCAACAAACTCCCCCAGCAGCTTCAGTGGAGCAGCACTGTGGCCAGCAGCACAGGACCAGCTGTGAATTTGTGTAAGGGCATTTACATGGTGCTGCTGAGAAAGAGAAACTGTGCTCAAACACACCAATATCAGGGAGGGGGGCACAAGAAAAGTAGTTGATTTTCCCCTAACTGCCAAGCTGCCCATTATTCCTGTCCTGTGGCAAGTGAAGGGGAAGCCAGCTGGCTAGAGACCTCAACAATAAACAAACACAACATTGTCTAGCTTGAACAAACAACCTGCAGTTTCCCCAGCGCCAACCCTTCCCTCCCCAGCGATGATGAATATTCTCTGTCTTCTGCATTCATATTTTTCTGTTGGCTGTGGTGGGTTTTTTGGCTGCAGGGCCAGATATTGATAAAGCTGGAACAGGATTTTCTGTACTGTATAATGTGGCTATCGCTCAGTGGTGTATGAGGAATGCTCTGTGCCACTGTGGATATAGATATCCAACCTCCGGCTTTGACACACAGGATGACTGAGGTTTATACATGTACAGTGTAGCGAGAGCAGTGTGTGTGTGTGTCAGTCGGTAATCACTAATCTCATGCTGTCTCTGACCTCTGTGCCTCTGCCCTGTAACACACGTGTATGATGTCCACATTTGCACACAGCACACACACAGAACAATAACAAAGAGATCAGCTCACACTGCTCTATCTGCGCTGTTTACCTATTTAATCCCAGTGTGTATGCTGCGCTCCATTTCAACCTGCAGTAATGAGCTGTGGCTGGACCCTGCTGCGTTTGTGTGCATGTCTGTGTGTCTAAATGCATCCTGCAGTGAGGTATAGAGTGTAAATCATGTGGAGTCACCCGGCACAGCTCAACACAGAGGCACCTGATGGTGATGTGTGTTTGTACAGACCAAACCCCACCTTTTCAGCATTTTTGTGCTTCACTGAGTGCATAAAAATCACTTATACAGTAGTATACACACAATGTTCTGCCTTTAGTATTTCAGAAACACTGGGTGACTCTCAGTGCTGAAAGTACACTGCATTCGCTGCAGGAGGTTATGTAGCAGTAAATAAATATAATTACTACATGAAGCTACATTTTCACCCAAAGCAAGTTGTGCGCAACATCATGTATGAGCAGCACTTTCATTAAGGCTCCAAATATAAATGCAGCAGTCAACAAGTTCAAAACTGAAGCATGAAGCACAATAGAATGCAAAGTTTAAGAGCTATTAAAGATTAATACTCTGAAACACATTATGCAAATAGATAAATGTTTTTTATTTGTCTGAATATGGGTGTGTAATAGGTGCAGTTCAAAGATCCTGGGAAGCCTTACAAAGAGAACAAATCAACATTGAAGACAGATGACTGGTGATGTAGTTATGTCTAATTCTGAGAAAAATTATGTTTAGTGTGGAATTATACAGTAGTGCTGCAACAGTTTAATGATGAGCACAGGTGCAGTGCAGCAAACTTTATCAGCACTGTTCTGTAACACCAGCAGAAAGCTGCCAACTTCTATCAAGTCCTGTGGGGATGTTTGTTTTGAAGAGAAACTTGTTCTTCATCAGCTAACATTAATCCTTTATTAGGAAACAAGGAACCAGATACTCTCTGTGTGGCCCTGTGTGTTGGCTGGAAACAGACAGCAACAATAATGGCCTCACACAATACTTGAAGGCAGGATTGTGAAGCGCATGTCAGGAGCTGGAGCAGGATGAGACAATGTTCACCTGGGACCTAAGTCTGAATGCAAGCAAACCAAGGTAGGAGCAGGCACACAGTTTGTTGATTGTTAGGTGGGAATTATAATAGGTTGATAATTCAACAGACAGATTATGTTACTGATTACACTGAACAAGTGAACTCATTAATTATATACATGAAAACTAGGGCAATGCACAAACACTTCTGTCTGTATTGATTTATCTCTTGTCTGTTATTTCTGTGTGTTTAGACAGATACATTATATACATTTGCACGTGCCAAGACTGCAAATAAAATCAATAGAAAAGCTTAGTGTGATGGGAATGGACACACAGGTACATTGGCACTACGTGCAGAAGGTTATATTTATCACAGCTTTATGACTTTATGAACCTTCCACATAAATGAGCAGAATCAAGAAGAAAGACGGGAACCACTGGGATGAAAGAACAGGAAGAGCTGCAGTTTGCTTTGAGCTCTGAGTTCAGTTTAACTGAGCTGAACACAATCGCACAGACATGGTTGGTGTGTTCTTTGCTAACTAGCTCACAGTTCAAGTGGTATTTGGTAAACTGGCTGCGTGAGGTGAATAAACAAAAAATGTCAACTTTGTACATATGATGCGAAACATCTAACTATCAAGAACAAGAGCAGTTTGGGTCTCAGGAGAATGCCTTGCAAAGAGGCACATCAGCAGACATGTCCTCTGTGCTTTACATTCTGCAGTCATGAAGCAGCTGATGTCCTCTAACGACAAACATGTAGATCTAATGTAGCACAGCAGCAGCAGCTATGGACCAAATAAATATTTAATAACATATTATACTTAATGGCTGACTGGCTGCTCACTGATGAGCTGCTGGCACATGCGGCATAAGGAACTGTTAGTCTCCCCACTCACTTCTCCTCTGCTCTGATCATCTAGACTTAAACCATTACATTATGCATGAAAGGGTGTATGAGAAGCTGCAAATTGCTGTCAAAAAAAAAACAGACATGCTGCTTTACTAATGGCTGGATTTAAGACGCTTAATGGTGCCCCTTTTATCTGCGGTCACTCTTTGAAAGGGTAGTGTATAAAAATAGAATAGTAGGAATAATGAAATTAAAAAAATGAAAATATAGAATTATAAATATAAAAAGGTATGTTGATTTAAATTAGATGTATAAAAAGAGCATTAATCAAAGACGTCCAGTCCACTGTTCGACAATTGTTTGATCAGATTAGAAATCTAAGCTTTTATTCGTCTGTACAGTATTAGGCACAATACAGTATAGTTTGCAATTCAATTGAGGAATTAAATTGTTTTAATTCCTCTAACAAACCCATAAATTGAAGTCTATACAATTATGTCCAGATAAAGTATGAGTTACTTGAAATGTTTTGATTATATATATATATATATATATATAATCTTATATATATATATATATATATTGGGATTAGATTATTTTTCTTTTATTATCCTTCTCTGAGTCTATCCAACCCTAGCTGGATAAATAATATTTATCATATTCTACCAATATTACTTTGAATTTAATGGAGATGCATCTATCTAGAGTTAATATGTCCAGTAGAAATAATGTTTAACGCTAATGATCCAAGTTGAATTAATACCAGAGAGACTGTAAAATAATCTCCTTAGCAGCGCTGAACAAACATCGTTGTCTTTACAAGGCTTAAATCAATCATTGATTGTGTGGTTCAAATGTAAATTGGTTGAGTCTGGGCATCTGAGAGCTTTTGGCCTACATGGACGTCGCACTGAAGATGGGGCGAAAGCAACAGGGAGAACATCATGACCCGCTCACCTTCAAAAAAAAACCTGAGCAACGCAGCAGACAGCATCAAAGTTTTACCTGCTGACTGATACTGTGCTTGGTCATACAGAAAGAGAGAGCAGGAGTCTCCATGGTTACTACGGCTGCTGTCATCTTCAATCCGGTGACCTTTTACACACTGCAGATCAATATTAGCGCAGTATAGTCTCCTAGGTAAACAGGGGAATAGGAAGACGGCTGACAGGCGTAATTGCTGACATTTCTCGGGCAGATTTCTTAAGCAGTCAGTAAAGCTCTTGGCTTCAGAATACTGTGGAGACTTGTACGAAACTTGGAGCTCGTCTTTTTTTTCTCTGTCTGCTCTATAATCTCAGGCCAGATAGTCAGCTAAATTATTTGCTCATTTATGGTGCTGAACAAGTTGGACAAAGGCGAGATTGAGTGACAAAACTATGATCTTCTGCCAGTTCTCGTGCACCATCTTAGCCTAGAATGAACTGTATTTCTCAGGAATGCACAGTGTGAGAGAAAGCAACAAATGCACAGTCATATGAAAAGGAGAATATAAATGTAGCTATACTATCCTTTATTAGGACTTCAGATGAAGCTCAAGCTTATTAAAACTCTTCTCACAGGCTGTCTCGGAGCAAGCGAGGCAAACCCTTGGCAGAGGAGTCAGGGTTGCCTTGGTGAAGCTCCGTTTGAAGTTGTGAACTACTAATTTGTTTTCCGTCCTAGGCTGCCAAGCCACTCCTTTTCAAGATGCCTTTTTCAAGCTTTCATGGATGAAGTTGCTTCAGTGCCGATTCTGGCAGAGAAAAGATGGTAAAACAGAGAGAGATGGAAGGAATTAAGGGAGAGAAAATGAATGTTGTGATGGAGACAAATGATAGTCAGTGTGTGAAAATGGTCTGCAGAGAAAGGAAAACAAATCAAATCAACAGTTTTTTTTCCCCTTTTTTCTTGTGCATCTTTTTCTTGGTTTCAGCTATTGAAAAAACACTTAGCAGTAGGGATATATGAGCCTACACTGTAGAACTTTGGTAAATCAACTAGTAACTTCTTGTTACCCTAATGTAAATATGTGTAAGATTTTTTATTTATTTAAAGTTAATTAAATTTAGAACATCGAGTGGTAATTTGCAGACCACTTGTAAACATGAGTTGTTCTGACTTGAGATCTGTGAAACTAGTGATAGTTCACTCAACTCATTAAATTAAATTAAAATTTTAAAGAAACAGTTAATGGTTGTAACTTTCTGTGTCTGTTAATTACATGTTAAATGAAGTGATTGTTGTTGTGTTTCACATGAATACAAATGGTGTTAGCCATAATCAGGGTTGAATTCAGTCTCTTGACTTTTACAGAGCTAGTGGGACTACTCTGACATGTTGAATTTTTACTAGCTCTGGTATAAAATGGCCAAAAACTGCACCAACTCCAACTGTATGTTCATGAAATGACGGACTGACTCTCAGCCAGAGCACCCTTGAAAAAGAGGTGGATAAATTCTATCTGTTAAATAAGAGTAAGAAACTGAGACAAAGTAAATCTGTATATGAAGACCATTCAAGCTGTTTTCTCAAATTCAGTTAACTTAACTGAGGTAGGTTAACGTTTTCTAAACTCACAGAATGATGTTGAACCAATTTATCTTCATTAATAACTTCAACCTAAGTTGTGAAACCTACATTTCTAAATTAAACCAGCTTGCTGTGATTTACAGTTGGTGTTTTGTATCCAGTAGTTACCAAAAAAGAGGAATATCAAGCTGTCTTAAAAGACATGACTTGTGAGCTCTGAGGCTGGTGTATATTGATTTAACAATTCAAATCATTTTTGATTTCCCGGTGTCAATATTCACTTCAGAACTCATACTCCACTCAAGATGATCTTGATTCAATAAATGGAAAAGACATCTCTATTTTCAAGCTTTTACTTCAGCGTATTGTGGCCAAATTCCTAAAACCTCTTGTTTTTAGTTCAATAAAGGGGAACAGGAAACACTGAAAACTGACAGTTAAGCTAACTGGGACTGATGAGGGTCATTGTCTGTGTGAAACATGGAGTACAGAGACGATGTGGGAGTGTGAAGTTATTTTTTTATTTTTTATTTTAATTGAGTAAAATTGAAGCTAGAATATACAACTTTTGGAAGTCAATCTAATCCACTTGACCCAGAGCTGGGATGTTGTTGGAAATTACAGCTCTTTCTTTCTCCTGAAAGTGGCACTGATATAAATTCTTAATCTAAATCAAACTCTTTTATGTCCGTTGTTTATGTTAATTCAGAAATTGGGAGCTTGCTAGCCTGTGAATCTGCCATAGCAACGTCTAGAACCTGAGTGTGAGAAGATCAGTAAACCTGATTGACAGCTGTGAGTTCCCGCCCCTCAAGTCTCGCTAAAAATACCTAGAAGTGAACATCTCTACACTGCTGCAAGGCTGTTCAATAAGTGTGGGTCATATGGGCCTCTGGCAGCACCTCTCCACATTAGGATATGTTTTGGAGCATATTGTACAAAAAAAGTTACATACTGCAGTTTTATCTGTAACCATTTGGAATCCATCCATTTCCCTAACAGCTTGTCCTCGTAAGGGTCGCGGGAGTGCTGGAGCCTATCCCAGCTGTCATCGGGCGAGAGGCGGAGTACACCCTGGACAGATCGCCAGCCTATCACAGGGCTGACACATAGAGACAAACAACCATTCACACCTACAGACAATTTAGAGTCACCAATTAACCTAACATGCATGTCTTTGGGTGATGATGGAAGCAGGAGTACATGGAGAGACATGGGGAGAACATGCAAATTCCACAGAGAAAGGCATCAGGGATCAAACCCGGGTCCTTCCTGCTGTGAGGCGTCAGTGCTAACCCCTACAGGACCATGCCGCCCCCATTTGGAATCATGTTAAATTATTTCACATCCATGAGAATAACAAAATGAAACTTTAATTCACTCGCTAAGATCGTTGGTGGAAAAAAAAGTGGTGCAGTAAATGTTGGTTTTCTTGCAAAGGAAGTCGTTATAATATTCTATTAGTTTGGAATGTTATTATTAATATTTTCTCATTCCCCAAACTTTTCTTGCTATTTAATCTTTAAATTCTGCTCATTATCCCTGTTTTCCTTTTGTAGGAATTTTATTAGAACTGAAGTGCACTTTATTTACTCCTAAGGATTGAGGACATGTCTCTTTCTGGCTTTGTTTGAAAATAATTGTGTCTCTTTGCACATGAACTAAATATTCAAACTTTAATTAGTCCTTTCTCTTTTTATACGATTCTTTTTGTAATTGTGTTGTCTACATGTTTGGAGTTCATCCCATTGTTAATACATTTGGCTTTATTAAAATGCATAAAGGCAGCTGGGTGCAGGTTGTTATTGCATACACAAATTTTGCTGACAAACTACGTGTTTGTATTTGAATCACAAAATCGTGCACAAGGATGAAAAATCCAAACAGACAAAGCAGGCACAAAGACATATGCCTCGTGGCGCGTTCTTGTAAAGCACATACACCCTTGCAACAAACAGAAACAGAGGCAGCATTTTTAGACAGAACCTGTGTCCAGCACACAACAACCCTGTGACAGCAACAAACCACAGATTTATACAGGCACATCTCAATAAATTAGAATATCATCAAAAACTTAATTAATGTCAGTAATTTAATTCAAAAAAGTGAAACTCATATATTGTATAGATTCATTACACACAGACTGATACATTTTAAGCATTTATTTCTTTAAATTTTGATGATTATGGCCTAAATTGAATGAAAACCCAAAATGCAGTATCTCAGAAAATTAGAATATTTTATAAGACCAATTAAAAAAAGCATTTTTAATACAGAAATGTTGGCCTCCTGAAAAGTATGTCCACGTACTGTACAGTATATGCACTCAATACTTTGTTTGGGGCTCCTTTTGCATGAATTACTGCATCAATGTGGCGTGACATGGAGGCGACCAGCCTGTGGCACTGTGAGGTGTTATGGAAGCCCAGCTTGCTTTGACAGCGACCTTCAGCTCATCTGCGTTGTTGTCAAGTCAGCAGTCTTCCCCATGATTGTGTTGCCTACTGAACCAGACTGAGAGACCATTTAAAGGCTCAGGAAACCT
>JAUMHL010000016.1:5750223-5812549 GCA_032362345.1 Sandelia bainsii
TTTCACTTTTTTGAATTAAATTACTGACATTAATTAAGTTTTTGATGATATTCTAATTTATTGAGATGTACCTGTATGTGTTCATGACACATTCTTTTTATCCACCCTGACATTTTCACTTACGTCTAACACTATATTACTGTTTTTCTCTTTTATAATAGACTCAAAAACTAAGTGCTAGTATGACTCTACTGCCATGGCAACTGGTATTACTGTTCATCTTTGAGCTGCATTCATTTCTTCAAATATGAGTTTTTCTCCATATGCTTTTTGTTCTTTGGCAATTTGCACTATGCAGTAAACAAATGAACACATTAAACAACAGGTATCGTGCACACACAGACTGACACACATTCAGACGCACGAGCCACAAGCACAGCATGAGTGCGACCAGCCAGGAGCACAACTGCAACACAAAGAAAAGCGACAGAGAGCATGAAAGGTGGGTTTATTTTAGAAAGCAGGTTGGAAGCCGGAATAGAGTTTAATGTCTAATTTCAATTTCAGCGGAGAGACGGGGACTCGGCAGGGGGCCAGAAACTGGCAGAAAAAAAAAAAGGCCACAAGAGAAGCAGAGCAGCGAGCTGCAGACGGAGGGTCAAGCTGCTGTTATGTTCGACTCCTAAGCCCTTCTCAGTGAGGGGGGAAGAGCGGCTGCAGTTGTTCTGAAGCTCGGTCAAAGAAACGCTTACACAATTAGTGCTGGATTTTAGAGAAAGGTCAAGTGACTAAAGGGCTGCTTTGATGAAAATAGCTCAAACTAAAGTAAATGTCATACTTCTTAACCAAGTATTCTGCAGTAGCACAATAACTAGAAAACTCTTTGTAGGTTCTACAATTGATTATTGAAGCTTCAGTAAGGGCCTTTTTTTTGCACGTGCAGGTGGTAGGTAAAAAATATGTGAGTCACGTTTATGAGAGGATCAACAGGAAGTTGTTTTTTTCCCTAACACAGAGTGGAAGTGGAAAATGTTCATTTTTCCAAGAAGAATACCTGGCTGTTCACTCAGAGTGGATAATTGGCTGTTAGCTCTGCAGCGATCTGGGCAGAGGCATGGGTTTTATGTAGGATGTGAATGGTTTTGGGTTGAAACTGGAGGAATTAATTACTATTTTAAGGTAAGACAGTTCACACTGTTACTGTGTGTTTAAGGCTGTTAAATGAATGTTTGAGTTTCAGTGTGGGATTCTTTGACAGATGATAGAGCAGCAGACTGATTGCATTGGATTTAAATTGTTGTGATTTTACAGAGAAAAAAATCATTTCATGAGCCTGTGTGGCTGATCGTTTCTAAACCCTGTACTGATATAGTTTTTCAAGAGTAAAGCTTTGCGTCTTCTTGTACTAATATTTCAAGTCCAGTATAGTTTGATGAAAGACAAAGGATTTTTTATATGTTGCAGACTGTAACATAGCAGTGAGTATAGCAGTGATCTTAACATGTGCAGTGCACAGGCAGAGACTATTCTCCTGTGAAAAACAACTGTATACAGTAGATCATTTCTAAAAACGAAAGACATGTGCTAATGTTGGGTGATCTACAGTAGCTGTAGTAAACATGACACATTCATGTAGCATTTATACACACTATTTGAGAGAGGAGGTCAGGGTTGGTAGTTGGATCAACAAAACTGAAAACAGGAGATCATCACACTACATAACTTTAGGGAAGCAGTTATTTAAAGCCAAACCATGTCAATCAATTTTACTAACGCAATGATGATTTAGTGCCTAATTCTAAAAGCCTGCTATGGTTGCACGGTTCTAACCCTAATTCTAGTTATATTTCTCAGCCATTTCTCTAACATTTGCTTGAATTGTTTGAATTACTTTCAGTAATTCATTCACATTAATCCCATGTGAAAACAAACAGCTATTACAGTTTCCTCAGATAAAACTACTTCTGTTCTGCAAACATTCTTTCGTGATCAAATGTAGTTGCCCTTCCCATGTATCTGCTTGATTTCACTCCACAAAGAAAAAGCTCGAGTGTTATTTGATATGCTCTGTGAAGTCAAGTATGCCTGGCTCATGTTTTTCGGGACCGTGCGTGAGCACCATATAAACATGCCTCCAACACAGACTTATTGGATCACTGGACTAAAAAATGATTGTAGAAGCACACAGACTGTGCCTTGACTTCAGCACCTTTACCCATATGGTGTAAAATCATAGGCGAAAAAAGGCACTGAAAATGATCTGTTAATTTAAAAAGTAAAATGCTCATATTTTAGGTGATGTTAGTGAAGGAACGGAACTGAAGCGGCCGATGAAGCCAACAGTTTTAAATATGTGGAAATGGATTGCCCGAACCCTTGTGTAACCCAGCGGGGTGGCTGAACAAATCAGCCTCTGAAGTGAGGAAATCTACAGTACAAATGAATAGTGTTAATCTGGTGGGTTGAGTGCTGCACACTTGCAGAGAGAACGTACTGTGAAATCTTGTTTGTTACCCTTTGCTCTCTTACTCTCTCCAAGCACCTCTTTCTCTAACACCCCTCCTCGCTGAATCCTCACTGTATGCTATCTTCTATTTTGGTCTATCCTCCGCTCTACTTTCTCTATCTATCTCACTTTGTGTGTCCTTTATCTGTCTGTTCTCCACCTGTTCTTCTCTAGATCAAATGTATAGAGCCTGAAATGAAACAGGCAGTGTCTCGGCAGGAGGCTGCCAGCAGTGTTGAAATCTACCCAGCTTCCTCCCACAGTTGCCTCCCTGCTCCCACTTTCTCCTCCCTCCCGTCATCCACAATTTACATACCGCACTGAAATGTTAATTCACAGACGTGATTCCGCATGCAACATTAATGGGACTCCATACCAAGAACAGAAGAGACAGCTTCCACACGACTTCATACATATATGTTCAACTCGACTGTACACGTTCTGCAGCAAATTGACTTGTGCTAATAACGATCCATGTCTTCACTAATATGCCTTACTATCTAAAGTAGTCGTGACTTCGTGATTATTTCTTACAACTGATTTTCTATCCTATAACAAATATTTCTGTAAAATAAAACTGGTGTAGATACGCAGTGGAAATGATAGATGACCTTGTGTCAAACAAGCTCTGGGATCCATCAGAAGCTTTGTGCTGCTGGTGGGGTTACTCCACAGTAACAGCAGGTTGCATTCTTACAAGAAGTGTTGGAGTCATACTGGAGGCAAAATCCTGTCATGTTCTCAGTGGAAATGGTAAACAAAACAGTTTTGAGAAGACACTGAGAAACTTAAAAAAAAAAGTGTGAGTATGTTTTTGCAATACCCAAATCCAGTGTAGTTGGGAATGAATTTTGGAGGAACTACAATGTATAACACTTTTTTCTCCCCCCTGGAAACAAAACATCTATTCAATTTTACCACTGCAACAATTCAGTTTAACTCCACCTCAACATTTCTAAATATCATCACTCTTCCCTCTCAACACGACACAGCAATGCACATGCAAACAGTTAGTGGTATTCCACCACTTACATAAAATCATTTGGAAAAAGCCAATGTTTGAAATGCATGATCCAACATTTCAATTTGGCATGAAATGCCTCATTTGCAACCGCTTCAAATTCAATGTTTTTTTTTCTGTCCTTATATCTTCTGCCCGAAATGTCTTAATCTGGGGTGTTCCTATTCATAATAGGCAGCTTTAACAATGGATTTTTAAATGACGCATATTAAAGAGTGACTTTCTTCAGCTCAAACTATTTCTGGCTTTAGTGGGAATCTTTTTATCCAAGACAGATTTAAAGCGCATAGTATCAACAAGAGCTTTTTTAAAAATTGGAGCTTAGTAAAAGCTCTCCTACTTTATCATTCATTACCCACGTTACATTTTTTGACATTTGACTTGTCATAGTAGGAAAAGCACAAGTGTTACTAATAACACTAACAATGGCTCTTATATTTAAGTGTCACAGTAAGCCATGACAATGTGACAGTGAGCCCATGTGCAAATAACCAGGACTGCGTAACTGAAGCAGTTAAACT
Source organism: Sandelia bainsii (assembly GCA_032362345.1). Classification (NCBI taxonomy): domain Eukaryota; kingdom Metazoa; phylum Chordata; class Actinopteri; order Anabantiformes; family Anabantidae; genus Sandelia; species Sandelia bainsii. The sequence goes on from JAUMHL010000016.1 coordinate 5,754,212, forward strand.
GAATTCAGCTATGATTCTTTTTTAATTACAGCTGAGTTTTTCCTCCTGGTATGTCAAAATGTCTTCCCCAAGTTCAGAGACATAGATGGAGAAGACAGAGATGTTCACAGTATCTACAGATGGGTGATAAATTAAAGGAAAAGCTTGAATAAATGAATGGAGAAACAATGAATGCAGATGCTTCCACACAGGCGCATTGTACAACTGAGTAATTAACATCCAATCAGACTATATTGCATGTATAAAAATGCTGAGCAAGGACACATCCGATTCTGATTTTAGATCATGATGGCAAGTAAAAAGATCTAAGTAACTTTGAAAGAGGGTTCATTGCATGGATGGCAGGACTTTCACTTACAAACTGCTCAACTGGTTAGTGTTTCAGTAGGAAAAATGACTAAAGTGACATCTACACTGAGCTCTATGAGAAAGGCATCAGAGGACAGGGTTGGAAATTGTGTTTGACAGCACACATTTGTACAATATATAAAGAAAAACGGTAACTCTTCCTCGGATGACTGAGAGTTTGAATGCAAGACGTGACCACTGTGTCAGCAGGAACAGTCCATCTACAATTAAAGACAGAGTATTTTATTATAGTAGCCTTGCAGTGAATAAACCCCTCATTATAAAGAAGAATGCACATTTGAGAATTTAGTGGTGCAACAACATAGGCACTGGTCTAAAGATGTGGTAAAAAGTTATCTGGTCAGATCTGGCCTCTTCCAGGAAGACAATGGCCCCATCCATAGGGCACGATGCGGTCACTGAATGGTTTAATGAATCACATGCTGGGGTCTTTGCCGTCACCAGATCTCAGTACAACTGCGCAACCCCTGTGGGAGATTACGGATCAACATGATAGAAAGACATTATCTGCTAAAACTAGCTCTTGCATTGTGTACTTAGCAGTAGTATTTGTGGTTGTTCTGGTTACACTTGGCCACAAGTTCGAGTTAAAAAAAGTTCAACCATCACCGGTAGATAGCCAATATGTGGTCACCAAAAACACAAGGCAATTAGTAATTGCTAAGAGTAATTGAAGTTCTATGAGCATCACCATTTAGTGACCTTCACAATTTTAAGCTTTAAGCCTGCTGCTCCTCTCTTACCCAACAAGAAGGAGTTAACTAGTTACAGAGCTCTGCACTTATCAGTAAGCACAGAAGCTAGGGCCAGAATGTCATGTACCCCTTACTGGACAAAATTTAGCAATACACTACAACCAGTATATATATACAAAGTCAGTAGTGAAATAAAAGTACAAGTACTTGGCTAAAAAAGTACTCCATTACAAGTAGAAGTACCGCTTCAAATTCTTCACTCAAACTGAAGTGTTAAGTACATGGTCTGAAATGTACTTCAAATAGAAAAGGATGCTGAGAAAGTGATTTCCCTGGGCACCAATCCAACTGAGATACTGATAAAAGAGACTGTCCTCCTGTAAAATATGATGCTGAAGGTCATTTGTAACAGCTGCAAGACATTTTAAGGCTTAAAAGTGACATTTTTAGTAAACTTGTCATGTTTATTTAGTGCCTAAACTTAATCAAGATGTCTTTATGCCTAATCACAACCAAATTGCATAGTTTACGCGTGATGCAAGTCATGTGACAAACGTCATATAAAGTTAAGGACGTTAAGGAAGCAGGACATTTTTGCTAATTTAGTGTCTAAACCTAACTCAGACATTTTTATCCCTGATCCCAGCCAAATTGCTTTGTTTGAACAATTGTTGTCAAGCATTTATGACCATTTAGGGCACCATTTTTGGTGCCCCTGTTCGATATGGCAGCCACCATTTTGGCGCCTGGCATCAGAGGGGGTGCAGTTTCAACACCTGTCTCTGTACGTGGGGGCACTTTTACAACAAATGGTGACTTTGGTCATATGACAAGGTTGGGAAAAACTACCTATATGGGCGTTAAAGCTAGAGGACTTGTGATAAAAACAGTAAAGTCTTTTACACACTACTGAATTTGATTAAATTAATGTAAAGGCCCATCCAGATTATTTCAACATGTGCTTCATAAATAAGATTTTTTCATACTCTGAACAGGTGCGATCAAGCTTCCAGCATAAAACAACATGCATCTCTTTCACTTGTACTTTGGTTGGCATGCAAATGTTGTAAAAGTGTGTTTCTCTGTCCTGCCAAAAACTGCGAGCATACCTCTCATGTCCTATATTTTGACACTGATGCGCATGTGAGATGTTTCCTCAATAGGAAAATCTGAAGTAGGTCTCATGCCATGTCCATCTTTTCAAGTGTATCCTCTTTTGCACTTGTCCATGCCAGCCCAGTTCTTACCTCTTCCCTCCTGTTGTGCCCTGATGTGGAGAAGCCCCTCTGCGGATTACCCAGCAGGCCTCATCAAAGCCAGACAGCCAGGCTGCTGACTGTCAGACATCTCTAACACTTAGATAAAGAAAAAAAAAGAGACTCATACTTATTCAAGAGCAGGCTTTCATTAGTGCACTTTCTGGAATCTCTACAGCAATAAGAAGACAGGTAACTGCAACAGAAGTAGCTGGTTTTGTAGCGAGTTTGCATGTATATGAGTCTATCTTTCTTAGCTTTGGAAGGTAAATTCTTGTGCCACCTTACATATTCATGTGCTCAATAGCAGCAGCAGATGATCTTAAATTAATAGGCCTTGACTGATTCTTGGCTAAGATGATTGCAGTTCTTACTAAATCCCCTAGATCTTGAGCATTACTGTAGCCATCAGAGGCTTAGACAGCTTTAAATGGTTTTGAATATTGGCAATATTAGCTATTCAAGGCAAGTAATGTGATGTTAATGTTAGTAGTAAAATCCGCCACTGAGCATGAGTTTGATTCATTGATGGCACTTATGAAGAATTATTTTTAACTTAACTGGACTGACAGTAATGGACTAGCAGTGTTTCCACACATTAAACTTTCATCAGTGTATGTTGTGTTTGGAGGAAGTTAGTAATCTGAGAATAAATATTGCATGAAAAGAATCACATATGTGACAAACAGAATGAAATATTGAAAAAGTATGTATGTTGTTTGTAAAGCTTGCATTTTTAATGGGTACTCATTTTGTCTGCTTCTCCATCTTTGATGATTTACTACGTTATGCTTTTTGTGTATTGTCATATTGCAGATGTGTATGCCCTCCTCTGCCTTCATGTGTTACATTACTCATCATATTTGTACCTGGATTTACTCAAGAACAATCTTGTACTGTAATGCAATGTACTTTACTGATGTCTGACCACAGTCTACAGAGACATACAATGGTTTTTACTCTTCTACATTTATCTGACAGTTGAAATTACTTTGCAGATTTAGATGCACAAAACAAAATATAATCAACTAATACATAATAATCTATTTATTTATACTTTTTAGGGTCACTTTCTGAAAAGAAGAAGGAAATTAAAGCAGATTTGATTATGTTTTTAAATGAAATTTAAAAAATAAAGAATAAGGTTTTAGAGGTGGTTCTCCTAAATGAATTAAACATAACAAGGTCTGAACAATTTAGTTTACTCCAGAAACTGAGGCGCATGTGGAAAAAGTAACTAGATGAGCATATTCATGGTATCAACAAGTTCAGTGGTGTTTAGAATACTAAATGTTCTTTTGTGAACTTGCACTTGAAGCATATTGTGCTTCATATGAAGCACAATACTTCAACTTGACCTTAACTGAGAAAGGATGATGGAGGAGGCATTTTAGTTACATTTTGGGAGCTGTACCTTCTATTCAGTTCACTTTATATTAAGATTTCTAGAAGTGATTTAACATTCAAAGAGAAGGGTCCACTTATGAAGGACTGACCATCAATGGACAAAGTTGTCCATTATTGATGTCATATTAATGGACGGCTGGTACAGTAATGACATATGCCCAGGTTTTAAGAAACCCGCTAAGCATGTAGTCCAAGCAGAACACAACTCTTTTCGAGCAAAAAGGTGCTGATGAAATTAAATGAAGTCAAATCACAGCAGCACTGGCTCACAAACTGAACACAGCAACCAAACTGTTCAAATTCTTCCGGGCCAGTCAGCTCCAATGAGAATGGGACTGGCTCATTACAAGGTTTTATCTCATGTTTGATTTTCAGGATTGATCAGTCTTTTGAATGTTGCTGAATTACATAGATATTTGTGAAATAAGTGCTCATAAAGATTGTTATTAGAGAAAAAGAGACTAATTGGACCATTAGTAATTGCTGGCCACTTCATCCAACCTTCCCACCGAACCAGTAGAGTTGAACAAAGAAGAACGGTCATGCATTCTGTTCAGTGACATATATACAGCAGTTTAAGCTTAATAATCTTCCCACTTTCATGCCACATTGTTATATATGTAACTTTACTTTTTTCACAAAGACAATTATGCAATGAATTGCTATGATGGCGTCAGCTGTAGTTGCTAGGAGATTTGCATCGCTTATGTAAAACCTCTGAGGGTCAGAGACGAAGTTAACATTTTCATGACATGCCTCAATTGTGCTTTGTTTTTGTTTTTTTGCTATTGCCATCACTCTAAATGCTGTCACTCCAAAACAAATTAATATTAGAGTTGATGTAATAATATGGAAGACAATGGCTGTGAAAACACGAAAGATAAGAATAACATCCCCGTTACCAAAGAAAGAATGTAGTTAAGGTGCTTAACAGGAAGGCGCCTATAGATAAAGGCAAGTACGTCATTACTTATGCAATGTGTGTATGTTTTTGCAGCAGAGTACAGTACAGAGCAGTACATGTGCAGGCGGTCATGTGTTTCTGCATGTGTCTGGCCTGAATGTGCTTTGATTTCCTCCCATCAGATGTTCTTTTACAGGTTTATCTTATGTAACTCTACCAGCTGCTGCCCAGCAATTTCCACTGAAAGCCAGTTGGGGACAAGATATAACCTCACAAACTCCATTTGGGTTTCATTTAGAAGTTGTGCGCCAAGCAGAGAAACTTCAGGAGAAAGATGAAAAACACATTAGTCCTCAGTAATTAGCCAGACATGACAGTACTGAAACACAAAGCTTTTACACTATAGAAACCAATCAGTTCAGTCATAAAGCTCTCATTCTATTTCATTTACAGCATACATCATTGTTAAAACATAAAATATATAACAAGTCAAATGTTAAAAGTACACTTGTGATTTAGTGGTCATTTGACACAGCTGTGCACATTTTAAAGCTCTACTATAAAACAAACAATATGTGCACAGTTGGCTGTTAAGTTAAGAAACTGTTAATTGTCTGGTTTTGCGAGCTGTACCTGGAAAAACAGAAGGTTGCTTATAAATATTGGCCGTCACGGTTTGTGGATTTTTGGGCTTGTTTCCAAAAATGCAGTTGTTTACATGGGCTTGCTCCTTATCTTCTGTCTAACTCCACTATACCTGTCTAATAAAGGAAAACTCTCTAGTTTGCTCGAACCTGTTGTCTCCCCTGCACCTCCGCATTCAAATCACACAGCACCACTGTCATACAATGAATGATCAAATGATGGAGTTTCTTTAGCCAGTTCCATACCAGGGCTCTTTTCATCCTTGACTAGTTCACTGTGAAATACTGGAAGATATATAACAAGTCAAATGTTAAAAGTCTACATGCTAACTTGCACAGTGACATTGCTACAGTAATATGGTGATTTTGTGGTACGATTCCTGGTTTCTCCTGGCTACACGTCAAGATATTCTTGGACAAAACACCAAAACCTCGTAGTAGTGCCGAAATGTATTGTCTGGCAGCTGTCCAACAGCAATTTCCCAATGGGAATCAATGAAGTATGTCGTTATTATTATAATTAACTTTAGTTTTGCATTGTCACATTCTACGTAGGTTGCTAACATTTGCTAACTTGCATAAAACACAAACTGTACTGTACCGCTGAGGCTGATGGTAGTGTCATTATTTCTGCAAGTATGTGGTCATAAACTGAAGTATTGGACAAACTGAAATATTGACATGTGTTGAATGATGGGGTTAGGTGGAGCCATCAATTTGTGTACCACAATATTTACAGCAATAAGGTTAGGAGTTATTGAGATAGTTTAGTCTAGGACAATATTGCTTCATGGCCACTCCTGGAGCCACCATTAGCATGGCTAAAAAAGTGATCTACAAACACTCATTAAAAGTATGATTTAATAAATGGAGTACTCAAAGACAAATAAAATAAAAACAAACTTACTATATTAATATTTAAAATATAATCTAATTCAAGGTTTGTTTCCTGTGATGCCCCTCCAGCTCAGTCCATAGACTTTATATTGAGACGTCATGAGGACAAATATTTATGGAACGTAAATGGATTAAAAATGATGTTGTTTACAGTCGGGGATGTCCTGTTAACAGACATCTCTTTTGTAATGTTGAGTTACAGAGAAAATGCCACATGTAAAAATTGGTAGCAAGGGTATTTGGTGTCTATGAGCCACCGTCTCTCATTCTGTCTTGAAATCCCCACCAATCCCTAAAACCACCACCTCCATGAAATGCAGCAGTTTAGCCCTCCTCTAAAATTCAAATGAAGATTAATCAGAACTGCTAACAAGGCAGCTTGGATAACAAGCCCTCAAAAGACCACAGACTGTGTGAAGGAGGAAAATGAGGAAGAAGAGGAAAAGAAAGATAGGAAAGAAAGCAAGCAGAGAAAAGACTCAACAGTATATTTTACACCATGTTGCTGGGTGCATGATGCATCTCTGAAACAATGGGATGGTGGTGTGTGTAACTGTGACCCAGCAATGTCATTTTAGCTCTAATAGGTCAACATTTTTGTCTCTATGTGTGTGTAGGTGGATATTTGACAATGCATTTAAGCATGTGGATAAAGGTATTTGATATATTGCATGTTTTGTTATGGACATTGATGAGTTTGCTTTGTATAATGTGTGGCTACATGGCTGCATGGTAACTACTTTGATAATTAATAATCATTTGAAGTGCTGTTCCTAACTAGAGTCCTGCATCAAGTCAAGAAACCTTCAGGTAATCAACAAAATGACAAAGCTCACTGTGTGATTTTGAGCTTTGTCATTTTACTATGTAAAGCACCTACTAGAAGTATTAATAGAATGACTTGTTTCTGCGTCCTTCAATAGTGCTTTTGTTGGTTATCTCTGCACTCAGTGCCATCAGGAATTATTATGTTTGCTGTTTGAATAGGGGTGTTGTTAGTGATGTTAACTCTTATTATTTTGAATTCTGGCCAGCATAGTTGAAAATGTATTTTTTCCTGTGTGTGAGGGCCATCAAAACTTTTGCAAACCATTTGTATTTGCCCACGTGCTCACTAAGGAAACTCAACAATATGGCCTCTCAAAGTACCAAAACCAACAGTTTAGCTCAGTCTTTTAGAGGCTGCTGTCGACCAGTCCTCTTTAGTCCCTTTTTTCTACTAAGAGGTCCAGTGGGAGTGGAAAAGGTGAGGGGTGAGGTGGGGTTAGAGTGTTAACTTAATAACCACAAAGTGTCTCCTGAAGCTGCTCACTGCCCTCTAATGTCTCCATTGGTCTGATAGGAAAAGTAAACCGGCTGTTAAAACATCAAACAGTGAAATACAAATACAGAGATACACAGTCAAACAGCAGTTTGTGTACATGTGATCTGGACAGTTGTTGGATTTGTATTTCTGCTTGCATGCTTGTGTTTGTGCGATACACACCAACTGTCTAACACAGTTATGGCTCGCTGTCATCAACTTCCTGACTCGCTGGAAGCATATAAACTTCGGCTTGAACCAAAGTTTGAACAGCCGAGGAGAAACTATCAGTAGCTCTCTTAAAGTGTGTCTTCATCCACCTTTTTATCAATTAAAAAAAATTCAGTTAAAAAAAAATTGAAAATTGAAAAAACTTAAAATATACTGTGGATGGAAATGGGGAGTGTCAAACTAAAAGAAGTGCATGCGCAAACAGAATAAATAAACTGGAAAGTTTTTCTTGTTATTGTGATGATGTAATTACAAGATCCAGATACTGCAGTGTTAAAAGTTTTTAAGTGTGGGCTCAGTTTTTTACCTTACCGTATATACAGTATAAAGTAGTTCATTTTTGCTGCATACATTTAAATGGACTACCAGTGAACTACTTTAAAATTGAGGAATTAAAAACATGGTAATTTCTGAAACATTTATCATTACATTACCTCCTAATTATCACACAGTAAGCCATAGTTACTTTTTAATTTTCAGCTCTCATGGGTTTCACCAAAATGGACATTGTTTTTCAAGAGTATGCTGAATACAAGTGTTTTCCTTCCACTCATACTGTTACTACTATATGGTTTAGGAAATACAGATAAGACAGTGTGCTTAAATTGAGACATACAGTAGCTGTCAGATTTATAAATGAAAATGTGTATTCACTATGCTGGTGGAACATATATGCAAAAATATGACAATTGGACATTTGAACTGCAACAAAACTGCAATGGGGTAACGCTGACAACAAGATCAGATATTCTAAAACAACAACAGTAAATCACACCTCAATACTAAGTTGCATTATAACACAAAAGAACTATTAAAGAAAGCCACAATAGATACTCAATGACTGTTTTTAAAGTGAAAAATGCAGCTTTGAACAATGTAACATATAGATCCACCCACATTTTTATAAAAAACAACATCACAACACGTTGTAAGCTTAAACCCCTTCTGTGTCTCCTGCTTTCCTTTTAACACACACTGTGGCAACTTGCCAGGTGGCACACTCTCACAGCATGAGGTGCTGTGGTGCTAAACGCGAGGCAGCATGGCACTCCATAAACTTGTCATTTGGCAACAGAGACGACAAGACAAGATCAAACTGAGGAACTGAAGAAAAACGTTCTCTCCTTCTAACACACGCACACAGACATTTCGTGCGCATGACGACTATTATAAGGTTAAAAGAAAACCTCAAACTCTTCCATTAATGTGCGTGAGTGGATCTACTGTCCAGTTGGCAGGAAAAATGAAAAGCAGGATTAACAGTAGCAAACACACACACATACATACACATCAGTAACAGTCTCATAAGGTCATTCCACAGCATCTCTATTGGGTCTGGGCTCTGAGATTTTCGGTCACTCCAAAAGGCAGATTTGGTGTCTCTGAAGTCATTCTGTAGTAGATTTACTATTTATTTTTTTTAGGGTCATTGTTCTGCTGCATCACCCAGCTTCTTCTAAGCTTCAGCTTGCAGACAGCCACCCTGACATTATCCTGTAGGATATCTTCATAAACTTCATTAATTTTAACCCTCCATGATGGTAAGCTGTCCAGGTCTAAAGGCAACAAAGGAGCCTCAAGTCATGATGCTCCCGCCACCGTACTCCGCCAGTCGGATGATGTTGTCATGTTGGTTTGCGGTTATCTCTTTATGCCATGAGGAGTTTTGTGTGTTCATTCACAATAAGACCACAAAGTGTACCTGAAGTTTGCAAAAGACCACATTGACACTACACACCTCTACTAGGAAAAAAAAGATTTGTAGACTGATGAAACTAAGGCTGAACTGTTTGCAGCAGTATGTATAGCGTAAAAAGAGAACCACAAACCAACATGAAAATGTGAAATCACAGTTAATTTAATAATTTACCTGCACAGGCTTGCACAGGTTGGCTGTAAAGATTTTGTAAGCGTCTTCGTTTTTGTTTTTTTTATATTAGCAAACAAAGCTTAACAATACATTGCATGATGAAGCCGTTACCTTGCTGGACTTGAGGCCATTAGATTTTTCTTTGCACAGTAATTACATCTCCTTAGTGTGTCATTGATAACCAGGCTGTCTTTATTGCTACAGTCACTTACTTTACTTGGCAGATGCTTTTATCCAAAGCGCCTTACAAGGGGAAGACACACGCAATTACCATTTGGGTTCTGTAAATTTAGGCTTAAGCTTAGACAAGTGAGGTTGGCTGCTATTTTAGCTGACGCAGCAGTTCACTTTAAGCTATTTCAACTACTAAGGCTTTTGTTCAGCACAGATGTAGAGTAGTCTACTAAATTGCTCAAATAGCTACTGTAGTGAAATTGTACTTAAAAACCTATTCCAATAAAAGTAAAAAAAAAACAACCAAAAAACTTATTTTCACTTTACTTTACTTACATTTACTTTGAGCAAACATTACTTCATTACTTTTGGTCATGTAAAAAAAAAACACTTTTGGTCTTCTATAACACTTTATTTTGAAGACTAGTGAATTTCCAGCCACACTTTTATTTTGAGGAACAGCATGTAAAAGGCACATTAGAGAGAAACAGCTTGCGTGGCATGATGTGGCACAGTTCAGCGTGTTGCAGAATGGCTTCTACCACTTTCTTAGCAGCTTACAGAGGCATCAAGGCGTGACTCATCAGTCAGCTTACTGCTTGCTGAATTTACAGGGGAAAAGAAACATGCATCACAGACATGCAGCTGCTGAGAAGGCAGCTTTGGCTCTATCATCACTGCACCAGACAAATAATCCATAGTGGTGCTTCACAGAGTTATTTGAGAAGATGAAAGTATTTGTCAAGACTGAGGGTGAACATCTGTATTGGTGTGAAAAAGTAACAGTCTGTTAGACTGACTTGGATGGCACTCGTGATCGCCAATTCTTCTTTCAGTCGTAATTCAGAATTTATTACAAATAAAATGTTAAGCAGGTCTGTGTAACAGTGGCTACAGGAAAGGTAGAATTTTCTACATCTGTAGTTTGGTCCAAAACATTAAATGTCACATTATGAAACTGTAGAGCAAGAGAGAGTAACACTTGACAACAGTTGACAGGTATTGGAGAATATTCCCAGTACAAAGTTCAAAGCTGAGGCCGTAACCAGAAAAAAGTGAATATATTTCAATACATCATTTATGTGTGGAACATTTTCCATCCACACTTTGTCGGGTCAATGAACCGTTATAAACGCAACCTGTTCTTACTGTACAACTGATAATTCTTCAACTAAAACAGTGTGTTTTAGAAAAGCCCAGTTAACTCTGCCCACAGTACATTGCAAGACTTACACTGACAAATATACAAAATTTTCATGCTAAATTAAAATGTGTTAACATTTTAAAATAGTGGTTCTGACCAAAATACATGAAAGGCCATGTTGTAAAATACAATCCAGGGACATCTGAGTATTGTATGCTACAAACACTGGATAATAGGAGTACACATCAGGTTAGAAGAATAACCTATATGATTAATATACATTTTGAATTGAATCATGACATCATGAAACAAAATTGAGTCCCGCTCCAACTGTACTGAAGCAGAGGTTTAAAATACCAAAAAGACGTATTCTTTCTAATGTGGAAAGTTGCAACAGCAACAGTTACTTTTTCCAGAGAGAAAAATAGTACAATTACATACTTCTCTGTACTGCAATACAGTAGTGTGATCTTAATGAATGAGGGAGCTGTGGTTTTTTCACGCAGCGCTAATGTCAGTCTGAAACCAGCCTTAGCGTGGAGGCAGTTTGTACATTGATTTATAGTGACACATGCATAAAGTCTTGTCGATCTCGGTCTCCATGATGCTGCCAGTGTTGATGAGGAGACATCCAGTGGATGTGATGGAAGCTCAGTCCTGGTGGGGTTCAGCTTGATGTCATGAGCAAGTAGTCACAGTTAATTTGGAGAGTTCAGTCTTTTTTTATGAAGCAAATATATCTCTTAAAAGCCTCCAGAGTTTCAAGCCACGCACTAACTGTGCGAGCTCAAGTATAAATTTTCACTACCTGTGTAAATCCTAGTCACTGACAAAGACAGGCTCCCATCTAATAAAGGTAAAATAAATGCCACGTCAAAGTTCACGACAGTTAAGCTGCATAATTGCCTGCACAAGGTCCCTGATTCCAGTAATCAGACACTGAGATTTGAAAATATGACTGAATAAATTAAAGATTAAAGTTCTTTGTTGCAAGAGTTCAGATGAAGTGTGTTCTTTAAATAGCCTTTGAATTGAATCTCTAAAGATTACACTGTTCCAAATCTTAGGAGCAGGGAAGGGAACCTTTTCAGTAGCAAAGTGTCAGTGGTTGATAAATCCCTATGTTACTAAGCTACTTTTAATGTAACTGGAAATAAAACACAAAAATGAAAGTATTAAAATGGTTGCAAATCAAGTTTTACAAGTTTTTAAATCATAAATATTATAGCTTTTCAAAATGTAATGACCAGTTGTGTTGACAACCATTTGTAGCAGGCAAAGTGTCCGAGTATTAATCAACTTGTCTAATTGTTCCTAAACCTTTTACAAAATTGTTTTTTAAAATGTGCTGCCTCTCTGCATGAGTTCTGCATGATGGCATTTTACCTGCCAGTAAAACTCAACCAGCCAGAGAAAGCATTTAACAGCATATTAAGGAAACCAAAACACCTGCACAGTGACCATGATAATCTTTCAGCAAAGATTAGCTGTGCTTGCCACGCGTCTTAGCTGAAGTATTATCACAGTCAGGGTGCAGGTGTTTGATTTATCTTCTCAGCTGGATGAGAAAAGAAAAGATTACAACAAAAAGGATATGTTGTTAGGACAAAAACAATCAATGCACTGCGCAATGTAAATATCAGCACCAGCTGAAGCACTGTAGACTGACCAGTTCTCCTGTAGCTGCACTGAGAAGCACATGCGCTTCTGTAAATGAAAGTGCGACAGATTAACAACAGATTCAGATTCACATATTTTCACGTTTAATGTCAAATATGCCATTTTTAAAAAGCCTGAAATAATTCTCCACCCCCCCACCCCCCGACATATTTGGTTCCCACAAACTTTAAATTGAAACTGACTTACATCACAGTTGCCAGTGCCTCCACAGTGCATCTAAAATCCTCTCGAGAGACATGCTCAATCTGCGTGTCATCCTTCATTGTGACAATAATGCTGTTGCTGTGCTGTGCTTCTCTTCCAAAAATTGAATCAGGAAATTGATTTCAGACACGGGCTTAAAATACCATGAAAATGCCGTGAAGTCTGTCTCGCCATTTCTACCTTATAGTGATAGACCCAGAACGTTGCAACATTTGCCAGTGTGAGCTCTTGATGAAAAGGACTCATGCTGGTAAATACTGCTTTATAGGCCTGTAAATTAGGGGAGTTAGGAGGGCATTGGGAGGTAAACAGCACAGGCTCACACTATAACCATGACATACTGTATCAATAACTAAGAAAACAGCTACAATATGGGGAGGAAAATTGCTGTGAGGAAAAAAACTACAGGCTAAGTTGATAATACTAATATTTAGGCTACATCTCTGTAGCTTCATAGTGAGCTCCAGCTGGTGCTTTGTTGGCACTTCTTCCATCTTTTCTTCTCTTACTAACACAATGTGTGTGTGCGAGCGCACACGTGCACAAGTGGGCGCCTTCCTGCGACCATTGTTGATTTTAATGTATTTTTAATTTCCCATGAAGTGACTGGAGTCCTCAGTGACCGACACACCATAATTGGCTGCCTGTGTGAACATCAGTCAGCCTAACGAGTACGAGGGAGCTCCTACTGCGCGCGGGCGCGCACACACATACAGGTATACGCACTCAAATTTGCAAGAGAATGTAGCCTTGTTCTATTTTTTTTAACGTCTTTTCCATCTTCTCCTTTCCTTCCTGTTGTCTGAATCACACACATGCACGCGCGCACACACACACACACAGTGAAAAAGAAAGTCTCATTAACTGAGCTGGTGCTGCGATTTCCTCCAGAGGGATGAGACAAGAAGTGTTTACCTGTTAGACTGTGTATGAGAATGGTCTAAGAGTACAATCAATACAATTAACTACTGTATATGTTGTATATTAGCAGTGTGTTAGCTATACTACACTACACACGTACAGCTAACAGCAACCGTGATTAAGTACCTGCATTAAATCTGCAATTTCATTACTGTTAAGAACTTCATTTCTACAGTGCAGATCTGTGTTGCTGCAGGTCTCTGGGCTGTTCAGATAGAGAGGTACTGGGGACATGATGCACTGAAATATATGATACCTTGACTTTAATTGACTGCAATTGGACATGGAGTATTTAGAGATGCAGCAAATTTCTTTCTGCTCCTACCTCCATTCTCTCACATCCACGCACACAACAGCAGTCAAAAATGTGCACAAAACACATGCAACATGACACCGTATTCAAAGCAATTTTGTCATATATAGGATTTATTTACACTTTCTATTTACAGATTTTTGTTTCAAAATCTTCTCTGTACACATTTTTAAATTCAAGAACCACTACTCCTGTCACCCACGCTCTAGTATTATTAGATTTTTCTGAGTACTCAAGAGGCAAAAGATGTGGGGGAGGTGTCTTTTTTTCAGTTTGGTTACTTTGAAAATGAAAAGCAGCTGAAAATGTTACTTAAAGATACCCTCCTGAAGATGCTCCAAAGAATGTTAGAAGTTTGCCTCTGTGTGTGTTTGTAGACTAAAAAAGCAGAGGGCTCCAGCCAGATACCACGTAGGCCTTCATCACCATGGAGATGTGTGTGCAGAGAGACAGGGTTACAGTCAGACTAATGTGTTTGATTAATGTGTTCGTTTTTATACCATCTCTTTACACAAAAGGCTGAGCAGGCAGCTAATTCTTCTTTGAGGGAAATTAAGAGAAACTTCTCTAATGATTTGAAAAGCGTTGGGAGGTTATTTCTGTTTGCCCATGACTCACACATGCACAAAGAGGACAGTAACTGTCAAACTTTAACATTATTTGATGCCGCGGGCATCACCAGTCACCACTGGCATCACTTCTTCCCCCACAGTGTTCAATATTAATGTGTGCAATAAGGCAACATGACTTCTTAAGAACAGGGATTTGGATAATAAACAGAACAAGAATAGACCGTTAGCTAAAACCCGCCTCCTACAGTAACTTACTGTTGCTGTGACTTTACAAAAAGCCATAGAATTCATAATTCTGGTAAATGTGGACAAGTGCAAGCTTCTGATTTCTAGCCAGTGCCAGTGAAAACTTAAGCATTCTCACTAGCTGATGATCCATTTAGAAGACGTGAATAAAGGCAACTTAACAACTTTGTTTTTTAAATTGTTTTAGAACTAGGTAGCTAAAGGTCCTAGTTTAGCAGCTCAGTTTAAAGACTTGCTTATATATTCAAAGTGAACGTAATATCTTAGCTAATGTTGCAGGTGGGGTTTAGCAAACGGTCAATGTTTGTCAAAGTTTTATAATATTATTTAGCAGTTCATGTTAGTGGCTTACACAACCCAAAGCTAGATGTGCACAAAAATGACATTTACTGTCTTTTCACAGCAAGTTCAAAATGTCGTACATGTACTATTGCTTGCCGAAATCTAAAACCTTTTCAAGTTCATTTCAGGTCAAAAACATAACTACAATGTTGTCTTGAATGTGAGTCAGGCACAACTTAATAGACTTGTCATGTAAACAGCATAAAAACTAAAAACAAAACAAAAGAGAGAAATCTGTAAATTGCTGATTGAAAGAATGCATCATACAAAAAAAAGAGAGGAAAACAAGGCTATGGACTTTCAAATTAAGTGCAGTCTTTCCTTGTCATAGAGCATGGGAGATGAGGGATTATGAAATTGGTGCTGATTGCGTAAAATAAATCTCAACATGTGATCAAAGACTGACAGCTCTCACTGGAAAAGCGCAAAGAAACAACTCCCTCCCTCTCACCTTCACACGTCTCACGTCTTTGCTCGGGTGACAGTAATGGATCCTGGCGGAAAAGCGACAGGAGGCTCCAAACAATAACAGCTTTGTGTAATGTCATAAATGTTTGAGTACCACCACCACAACTCAACATTACACCAATATGGTGCTTTAGATTTTAGGTAAGACACCTCATGTTCTCTACTGTATATAAACAGGGAAATATTGGCAACAAAAATGCGAGAAAGAGAAATGGTACAACTGTAGGGACCAGTGTTAAGCAGGCCGTCCTGTGCAAAGCAACAAGGAATAACAAAGACTCTGCTGCTTTTGTTCATTTACATATGTGCAACTCACTAAATGAAAAAGCATCTTACATTAAAGGTTGTGTTGAATAATCATTATCTGTTAAGCACGTAATGTTTCTGCCACATTCGAGATGAGTTAAGATCAGTTTTTCCAAGTCTGGGAAAATAGATTAAAATGGATTTCTCCCACCAAAATATACATCAAATATAATCAAATTATTTAAAGCCATGCTTCTGCTCTATGACATTATGAGTTGTATTTACAGCAGAGGGAATATTCCTTCTGCAATTAGAAATACATTTTGAAAGTTAAAAAATTCAATACTTTAACTGGAGAGGACTGGTTGAGAGAAAAAGAAAAACCAAACCGCTGTATATACCTTAATTAAGGCAAAATTGCAAATGCCAAATTTAGCTTATAGGAGAATTAGATTTCTGAATTTACCTGCTAATAGTTTAATTTGACCTCATACTCGTGTGCAGTTTTGTTTCATTACAGCAACACATGCACAAGTGTGTTTCCAGTTCTCACTACTTGTGTGTTCTGAGGTAGTCCTGGGTTTAGAGAAGAGTAGTACTTAATAGATAAGACATGGCCCGTTGTATCCAGGCAGGTCTGAGGAAGAAACCTAACAAGCGGGAATAAGTAGCTTTCCTACTGCTAAAGGCTTATTACCATCTTTGATGTCGATCAGCGTATACGTGACTCTCCTGACCTGCAGCCTCTTACCACTGTTTGTCTTATACTGAAGCGCTGTGATGTTGGAGTGTAGGTGGGAGGACAGGATGAAGCTGGGATTGAGTTGCTGTGTGTTATTTGCAGAATGAAGAGGATGATGCTTCCCCTAGAAGACTGTCAATCTCTCTATAAAATCCTAATGTGTTTGTGAAGAAAAACAATTTGTGTCCCTCCTGGAACAACGCAGCAGAAAAAAAAGAAAAACAGGTGAGGTCATGTTCCTTTAGGTTGTGTTGTGACCAAGAGAGGGGGCTCAGATATGTAAACCATGTAGCACAATGCCCTTCTGCCATCTTTCTTTGTCTTTGCAAACTGAAAAAGAGGTCACAATTCTGCATTAGGGAACAAAAAAAATGTATTGCCATGGTTTTGGCGATAACAATAATACAAAACTAAAGTTTTTCTAAGCCAGACTGAACTCCCAGGCGGTGCTGAGCAACAGCCCATGGCCCTGTATCAGGCCAGAGGCATCACCTTGAGTGGACCAAACTCCAAAAAGGTTCTTCAGTGATGAAGAAGAGGGCTCTTCACGGGACTGTAGGAGTGCACATTTCAGAGCTGATCAGAGAAGGATAATATCTTTAAAAAAGGCTTCAACATGTTAGAATGCTACACCGCACGTTCTCCCAGTCATCGGTTGATTCAAATCTCTTAGAAGCTGAAAATCTGGGAAAGGGAGGTTAAGAAAAGGACAGGTCCTTCCATGTAGGAACAGAGGCCTCTAAGTTCAGTAGACGTCTCTGGGGAAGCAAAATGAGGAAGAAGAGGATAAGGAAGAACAGGAGAAGAAGGGGAGCAGCTGTCGAGAGCCACGCTCATCATCTCTTGTAGTGGTTGGGTGCGTCAGCAAAGGCAAACTTCAACCTGTAGGCTTCGGCCAGCAGCACACTCACTTCCTCGTTGCCCCAGTGCATTGTAGGAAGGTTCTGCAGGAGGATCATTAGCCCCTGTTGAGGGAATGACAGAAATACTCAGAAGAGAGAAATATTGGGAGAAACATAAAAAGAGACATGTGACAACAACAGTTTCAGCTATAAGATGAACAAGAGCTCAGGATGTTAATCCAATACGATGAAATGCGAATGCCTCTAGTTATGGAAGGAAGATTTGATGTGTGCTTGTGTAGCAAAATGTGTCTTCCAAAATTTTGAATTGCAACGCAAGCGCATTGTGTTATATATACTGTGTTGTCACTCTACTCTGACAGTTTTTTTTACAGAAGAACTATTTCTGATATCATTACACAGCAGTGGTGCGCAGTGAGAATTTGGATTACACTATGTTAAATGAGGCAGTGTTGACCTATCCATAAAATGATACACACCACATAACTTTTAGTCATTTTATTTATAGCACCTTTGGGATTTATTCATGAAGATTTTATTCATGATGAATGTAGCATTTTTGACCTTTTTCCCCTGTTGGATGAGTGGTGTACTGCATCTGCCAAGACAGAGCAGCAACTGAGAGGCATTTCCAGCTATGTCTACGTCGCTTGCGTAGAGTATGAAACAGTCTAATTTTCTGCAATTTGTGTGTAACTACAGTGATTGAGTATTGGGATCTGAGCACTGAGCGAAAACAAATCTTTAAAACATGCAACCTGTAACTTGGGAACTGGATAGGTAAAAATCTATTGTGTATATGTGTAGATGTGTATATGTGGAGCACATTAGAATCTGATTTCAATTGCATTCTCAATAAAAAAAAACGTACTTAAGTTTGTCTAAATATGCCTCTTCCTACTGTCTCCACCAACCCCAGCCCACCCCCTGAAAACCCACACATAACACCTATCCGATCCAATCTATCCGAGTATACTGGGTAGTTTAACACCCTTCTTAACAAAGTAAATCACTTCTCTTCTCGTGGTTACATGTGGTTACAATGTGTTTCTGATAAAAATACAAAGGTGATAGCTTTGAATTTTTATTTTTTGATTGTTTATGCTTTAATCTGAATAATTACCAGCTTTCACACTATGTATATTTGACTAGCTCCAGCTTGTCAACTACATCTTTTTAGATATTTGCCTTGGTAAACATGCAATGCTGTGTACTGTAGTGAAGCTATTGACAGGAAGTACTACAAACAGTATGCTCAGCTGCTGCTGATGAAGCTGGGCCTGTGATGAAGAAATCCAGACTGGAAAGTGACTTTGAGCAGCTTTTTGGACCCCACTTTGAGAGCGGGCGCAAAGAGGCTCACTCCACTCCAGCTGCCGAACTCCATGCGTATTGCGCAAAACCTCAAATTCCTACGATGCAGAATCCACTGCAGTGGTGGGCCCACAACCAGAACGACCTTCCTCGTTTAGCCAAACTGGCTTATCGCTACCTGGCTGTTCCAGCCACCAGCACCCCCAGTGAAAGGGTGTTCTTTCTGGCCGGGAATACCATCACCCGACAGCGCGCAAGCCTGTCGGATGGATACGCTCATCTTTCTACACGAAAACCTGGAGCGCAAGGCCAAGACTGTGAAAGAGGAATATGAGGGCGACTCGGAGTAGAATTACTTCCCTGTGAAATAAGAATATTACAGCAAGGAAGATCACCTGATTTATTTATTTTTTTATTTTTTAGAGGCTACCTGCTGGTGAGTTTCGAATTTTATTTAATTTTTATTGCAAGCTGAAGTTGTTTTCTTAGTGGTGTTTTGCTATTGTGAAGGCTTGAATTTTCGGTTATTTTATAAAGAAAATGGTTCTCTAAAGTTTTGTGAAGCATGCAAGCCAGTATATTTTCATTCTTCTGTTAATGTGTTATATTTATTTTATAATGACAATGTGTTCTTTTGTCAACCAGTGTATAGTGTTGACTCATTCTGTGTGCCTTGGCTGCCGCAGTTTAAGCTGTTCCCACTTTCTGTTTTGCACTTAAATTTACCAGAAAATTCAAGGTATTAGCCTATGTTTTGTTTTGTTTTATTGTCATGTTGACTGTTAATGTTACAGAGAACTTTAATAAAAGTTGTTCATTGTTGGACACTTGTGTTCCTCCGCTGCGTCTGTGTGATGACGTCATCAAACGACTTGTCGACTCGACTTTATTGACGGATAAGTCGATCTGAAAAAATCTTAAGTCGTTAATGCCCTAGAATGCTGTAATAATTGTTTCAGCTTTTTTGTGTTTTTTTCTTACCCTAGAGCATTAGGTGAGAACACAATAGAGACAAACTAATATCAGGTGCAAACATGTGATCAGATTTTAGGTATAGCTCATTCAGATATGGAATAAATGTTATTTAGAAAATACAAAGTCCAAAACTATGTAAAACTAATCTAAATGCAGCTACAGGCTGTACTTTAGAATCTCACATAGTATACCATTTGGGGTCTGATATGTACCAGTGTAATGCCAGTGTAGCAGACAGGCACAGCTACACATGCTTTCTGCCTCTGTGAGTGTGACACAGATGTTATTAACTCAGTCTAAGTGGTTTAATAACAGCTGTGAAAGAGAAAAAAGATAAAGAGGTGGGTCGGGGTATGGAGGAAAAAAAAACGAGAAAGAAAGAATAAAGTGTCAAGTACAATTCTGTGGAGCTCAAGCTTTCCCCCCACATTCTTGTGCTGTGCATCACTGTGCAACACACTCGCACACATGTACGCAAGTTCAATCTCTCCGACTAATGCCTCTCTCTCAAAGGGGAATGAGTCAGGTTAGCAGTGAGACAGACTGATTGTGTGTGTGTGTGTGTGCTATGGATCATTGTCCTGGGACCTTTCATCATCTAGGCTGAAATCATTGCTGTGACAACAGGGCTTACAACCAATCACTGTGTTCATAATCACACTGAAGGACAAATTACATTGAATCTTGTGTCTACACTTACCTGACTTCTTAGCAGTTTGAAGCTAAACATCTTAAAGAATGTTACCCTGTTACAAAAGAATCTTAAAACAATGGTAATGTGATATGGTGGTAAGTATGTGAATATAATAATGTTGAGTGGCGTAACCCTTTACTTAACCTCTTTTTTTAAATCAGCATTTATTTTTTGCACATTTTATCCTCATTCTTCTGCAACTGCTGAAAAAGTCAAACTAAACACAACTTCTTGTGGGTGGATATACAGCGAAGGACTTTGTATTATTTTACCCCCCTACGAATTAAATCGAAGGTGTTTGGCTCCATTAATTTGTTCCTTCCTTTGCTCATTTTTAATGAGCCGGTGAGATGACCCCAATGACTTTTCAACAAGAAGTATTTGTATTCAGAGTGAGGGTGGAAAAGTACAGGTTTTCTTCAACTAATTAAGCTCAAAGCCAGATTTTACAGATAAGCCTGAGGCTCATCTCTGTTTCCTGAATAATGTACAGCTGAATATCAGTTTTGATAGTTAAGTTTTCTTAGCCAACCTTACAGTGTAGATGGTGATTGCTGCGTTGACTGACTTTTATAAGTCTTAGCTCCTTGAAATCTGTAAAACCCTGTTGGAGTATTTCAAAAATTCATAAGCACAGGCAGGTGAGTGAGCACTGCTAAAAATGCTAAAAGATTTTGCCTCCAGTGTCGTCAAACATAAAACAGAAATCTCACTTCATGATCAGAACATCTCTAAAATATTGCTCTATCTGGCTATCAAAAATCCAGCCGCTTGCTAATTCTACATTTTATGAAAAAACTAAAAAAGATGCTCCTTTGAGAAGACCTGGACCTTGACTTTGAAAGGCTGACCTAATGACTTCCCCCTTTGGTACATAAAGAAGCATTTCTCTGAAGTATTTTCACTCAGGGATGGAAGCCGAGGGAGAACGGAAGAAAAAGAAGGCAGCCTGATCAGAATTCAGCTTGCTTTTCTCTCATCTGTATTCAACAGAGCATCGCTATCAGCTCTCCCCTTTCATCACTCACCCTCTCTCCTATTCACACACAGACAAAATCCAATCGTTTTGTTCACAGCTAACGGACTGCATGTGTTTGGGAGTGGGTGCATATGTTGTGCATTTATGTTCATGTTATGACGTGAAAAGAATCAGATGCAAAAAAAATGTTTAAACATCTGAACTGCAAACGTCCTGCTGAACATCCGACAGGCACGTTGGCCGGAATACAAACCATCAATAACTAATAGTTAATATTTAGACCGTCAGTATTTATACTGCTGCTCAGCTGATCCATTGCCAAGTGTGTGTTATTCAGTAGCTCATTTAAAAGTAAGACAATAAGAGCACTTGGAATCTGTACCTGTCAATTGTCAATGTGAAACTCAGAGACAGAAAAAATTAAGTGTAGCCAAATCAACATTTGGTATATTCCTAAAAAGACAGAACACATCGGTGAGCTCAGGAACATCAAAAGGCCCAGAAGACCACGGAAAACAACTGTTGTGGAGGATGATGATGATTTCCTCGTGAAGAAACACTTAACAGTTGAGCTGATCAAAAACACCCTCCAGGAGGAGTAGACACACCAGATTCACCATTGATACCATCTATATTATTGATAAGGCTCAAAAACAGGAAGGTCAAATTTGAACACAACATTTTGTGTACAGATGAGATGATGCTTAAATTGTACAAGAATGGGAATAAAGGGAGAAAAGATAACAACAGTATTGAGAAGGGAACTGCTTGGGATCGGAAGTAAGCCCAAATGAGCCAAATGCTTCTCAACTCACTGGGTGGTGCTTCAAAGTGCAGACAGACAATGACCTGAAGAATACTGCAAAAACAACCTAAGGCAAAGAAATGGAATATTATGAAATGGCCAAATCAGTCACCTCATCTAGATCCAACTAAAAAGCCTTTTCCCTTTCCTGAAAGCAAAACATCCCAAAAACAAGCAAGAACTGAAGAAAGGTACAATAAAGGTCTGGCAGAGCATTACGGGGGACGAAACATAACATTGAAATGACTAGCAAAATATTAAAACAGATTTGTTTTGTATGATTACATTAGTGTGTGCTAATACTTTTGAGGCTAGGTGTTTATAGCCGTTTTGCCGACATGCACAGGAACCCTGAACTTCTCACAGTCTTACCCAGAGGAGCTGTATGTGACAACACAATACCCGAGTCAGTCGGCATAAACATTACCCTACCAGCTCGCCAGTACAAAGTCCAGGTCATTTCTGGAGAATACACAGTGAGCGTTCCCTTTCAGTTGATATGCTCAGCACAATGTCAAGTATGGGAAATATTTACTATGCTTTCTGGTGTTGTACTGTGCTTCTCTCCTTGAAATGAGTGTTATATACATAACACATTGTTTCTAACCATGTGATTTGTGCTGTTTTGATGTGCTAAATAAAAAACACAGTTATCTTTGCAGTGAAGTTTTTGTGTCACACCCTGCCCCCTGCACAGTCTACCCAGGGACCACCCCTCACTGAAACCAAACAGACTGTTTCCTCAAGTGAGAATGCATCTGACACGGACAATCTCCTGTTGTGGGATACATGTGTGCAAGAGCAATTTCAGATGATGTCTGGACCCGATTCTCCAGACATTGTTCAGAGTTCATAGGTGAAGTGCCTTATATGTAAAAACGGTTGTAATTCCTGCATAGTTCATGCAATATCTCTGACAAAACCCTGTAATTAATGCTGACAGCCTACAGTCTACACATCTTGACTGTTTAATTTCAAATCCGTTGTGGTGGCATAGAGAGCCAAGTTTATGAAATGGGTTTCGCTGTTCCAATATTTATGGACATGACTCTAATTAGAGGACAGATTAAATGTAAATTAAATGAGAAAGAAAAATAGAATTTTTCACATAGCAGATAATTTAAATATATATATACATCATGTGTTTGTCAGTCTTAAAGAGTGTACTTCATGTCTATGTATTACAAATCTGCACTCTGTGCATTGACCCAGTGAAAAACAGAAAATAGAAAAACACTAGGCTACACATGACTTAAAATCTAAAAAAAAAAAATCTTTCTAGTTTTTAAAATTATTTTTACATTGTGACTGTGGAGAGATTTATTACCTGAACCATGTAACTTGGATGCTTCTGATATTTTTGCTTCAACCAAAAGTATTATGTATAGGAAATTCTGCCTGTCATTTCTGTCAGTGACAGGTATGTATTTAAACACGTACAGAAAATGACTGTCCTCCATTGCTCTAATGTTTTGCTTCTTTTTACTTCACCTAAGTAAAATAATGTAAATATGTAAATGTAAATAATGTGTTTTTCACTACAAGGTTGTTTTCACATTCATCTGCTACAGGGTATAGTTTCTCCATGCTCACCTTAAAATCTGACGGGAGACTCTCACAAATGTTTAATATTGTGAAGTGACAAATATCTTAAGGGATTAGAGTACATAACCAATGCTATATGGCTTGTTGAAAAAGAAGGAAAAATGTCTCACAGAAATGTAATATGCTCCTATCGGCATTTCCACAGAAATTGACAGCATGTCTCCCAGCAACACCAGCCCACAGATGTCAATCAGCAGCTACCGTGGCAGCCACCAAACAATTCAAGAATCTCTAAGATGACCCCAGACTCATATAAGATGCCTTACTTGCAGCAAGCTTTGACCTTCACAGCACAGAGATGGATTAGTAATTAGAAGTATTAGCAGTAAAAACTACCATGTGTTACTGTATCTTAGTAAATTAGCAATAGGCATTAATTGCTATGCTACAGGAGAAAGACCGACCGCTGTCTAATCAAGTGCCGCTTCAAGTGTTGCAGTCGTTAGAAAACACACCCAAACCAACATACACATGACATATACGTACATGAGTGCGGCCATGCATGCTCTGCCACAAAACTGCACACCCATAGTGACAGAGGAGCTTCATTAGGAGCATATTTCTGTGTGCTAACCATCTGCTGGCTATCACTTCTGTTGGGCTAATGACCTTAATACCGTTTAATTGCATACATCTCGCTGTCAGGGGGGAATGCTGCTCTCACTCCTCTCCACACAGGTGGCAACACTCCATGCTGAGAGGCCATAAGTGTCTGAGTGAATGGCTGTGTGCATTTGCAGAGAGAAAAGGGGAATCTGTGCAGTCTATGAAATCCATTGTATGTTTAACATGCAGTTAGGGGAAGTGAAGGCTGTGTGTGCAATTAAAAATTTTAGAGATTTATGCATTTTTGTTATATGTGTCTTGGCTCAGTGCAACAGATTATGCAGAAAATTGGAGGTGCAGGCGAGACAGAAAAATAAGATGTGGATGTGTGTGTGGTTCCTCTTGCTGTGTGTGGGGGAGCTTGTGGATATTCAAGCATGAATATCTATTTATCCCACAATATTAACAAAACCACTGATCCACCATTACTGTATACAGTATGCTACAAAAAAGGCAATTAGCTCTCCATTTCCTACACTTGGCAATGCTTAAAGTAGATAATTGATACATACTATTGA
Organism: Sandelia bainsii; assembly: GCA_032362345.1. Taxonomy (NCBI): domain Eukaryota; kingdom Metazoa; phylum Chordata; class Actinopteri; order Anabantiformes; family Anabantidae; genus Sandelia; species Sandelia bainsii. The sequence goes on from JAUMHL010000016.1 coordinate 5,779,199, forward strand.
TACAGAGGGGGAAGTAAATGTCCATAGAGTCAGTTCTAAGGTTGTTTTTTTGAGAGAACCAAGGCCACAGACTAGTGAAATTTATTCACAGTGTGCATACTTATTGTTTTAACCTACATCTGACCAAGGTGAGCTGATTTAATACCATCTATCCTCATCTCCACTTCATATTTATAAAGCTGTACATGTTTAGAATGTTTATCCATTTGGTCAAGGGCAGTGATTCACTCTGTAAATAGCAAAACTTTAAGCTGGTACTGTATGAGGTTAATATAAGAGGAAAAGGGAATTCAGGAGTGATGAACAAGTAGACATTTACATTTAAAAATAAGTTTTACTAAGAAAGTTTAGACTCATATTTGTGAACAGCTTAAGCTTCAAATGAAGTCAGAGAGAAATATTACTTCATATACTATTAACACACTGAGACAGTAATGTTGGCTTCTGCACACGCTCACATACACACAAATATAAAACACACAATTAAAGCCCACTCTGCCTGAGAACCAAATAGTCTGTTTGCTGGCAAAATGAGACAGTGCTAAGTGAAGTGAGTACAATGAATGCCCCAAGTTGTGAAAGGTGCCTTGCTGTGTTTCCTCTGGTGTTGACTACAGCTCCCAGGAGTGAGCAGCCAAAGCCCTGGAGAAATTAATGTGGGGAGATGACAGGTGTGGTGCTCACAAACATACTAACAGACAAGTATTTGTAGCTAAAAATGGCAAATAGTCTATAGTAACTGTTGTATTTCTTTGACACATCATTTCACCTCCGACCTCCTTCAACCAACACATCTACATGAACACACACATAGAGATGCAGCTGCACACACACAGATTGTCACCTATGAACACAAACACTCTGGGTTGCTGGTGTTGGTGGTAATGGTGTTTTGTAGCACCCTGAGGTGTAATGGGTCTAGGCGCTGCTCTGTCGGGGCCATTAGCTTGCTGTAGTTCATATAATTACACAAAATGGGCTCTCTGGCAAACAGTGGGTGCTAATGTAGGAGTGGGGCACTGTAGTATGTGGAAGTAAGAGCTGACATAGGATGGTACAGCCAAGTTCTGCTGTAAAAAGGTTGGACAGTAAAAAACCCAACAAATTAGTGCAGATTGGTTGTGATGGTGTTCTATGAATATTGTGGTATTTCTGTTGCCAAATGAACATGTTAAGGAAATTGTTTTTAATTGATTCTTTGTGACAATAAACACGCAGCACAAACGATAAAATTGGTTTACACGCAGTTTACAGAACAAATCTAGACTGATTCAGTGGTTTAAAGGAATACTTGCTGAGAATATAAATTTCACTCATGTTAGTGAATACGTCACTAGAGGTGGTAGCCAGTTAGCTTAGCTTAGCATTGAGACAGGAAACAAGAAAGAAAGCAGAAGCCTCTGTCCATAGGTAAAAAAATCCACCTACAAACACCTCTAAAGCTCACTGATTAATAGTCACTCCCCAACCACGAAATGGCTGGGAGAGGCATAAACCCCTGTTAAACCACAAATTCCCATTTTTACAGTTAGACGTTTGCTTGGATTAATAGGAAACATAACAGTTAATGTTAGTACACTATAATTTCAAATTCATAGATTATGTGAGAACCAGACTAGCTGATTCTCCCTTTATTTCCAGTGTTTATGCTACGGTAAGTTTAAGCTAACTGGCTGCTGACTGGAGCTTTATATTTATCATACAAATATGAAATGCTATTTATTTTCTCATCTAATTAAGAGAATAAGTTTAAATTAGTTTTAAATCTACAGACGTTAATTTGGTCCAATTATGTATTTTTGGTGTCATGCAGCCCTGAAAACTACTGACAGAAAGAAAACGATGAATGTGTAAATAAATCTGAGAATACATTTTTTCATCTGACATTTATGAATTTTTGACATGTTAAATGTGCATTAGCTCAGTACCTGTCCAAGATTGTGGCAAGAAAACCAATTTTGTAAAATCCTCTTTTCACAAAAGGAAAAGATAAGGAGATGTGGGACGTGGGTAGAACCTTGGGTAATTTAAATATTGTGGGAGTGTGAATGATATTAAAGTAAGAGAGAATGGATGACAGATTGGCTGAAAGCTTTCAGTAGGCATGGAACCGTAAGCGTAGGTGTAAGTGTTGAGGTTATCATTTGGATAGTCTAACCTCTACTGACACTTCATAGAAAGATTCGTTTTAGTTTTAATGGTTTTAATTAAAACTAGAAAATAAGAGACAAGATGGTTATTCTTCTATAAGGAAAAGAATTTTTATGTCTTTGCTCTAAACAGTTCACACTTAGTCAGTGGGCTTTAGCCCTGCACAGACAAGTTCATAACCTTTGCAGAAATACAGCGCACTCTTTTAAACTAGGAAAACTACTTCAGAAATATATGATAGAATCCACTGAAATAAATGTATCCTGGTCATCTATGCTTGTGGAATACCTCGTTGTCTACTGTGCCACGAAATTGCGAATACGAACATTTCAATGGAAACGCTACCATTGAACATTTGCCCCCTATAAACTCCAACATACTAAATTCTACATATGAAAAACACATCCTTAACAGTTCAACTCCAGCCTTCACCCATTCAGAGAGGTTAATGTCATTCTAATCAAGAGTCCACGATCCCTAACACAACCCAGGAGCAGAAATGCCTCGATTCACACTTTGACTGCATATAAGAGCATTTAAATCTAAGATTCAATATTTATGTCTCAGTTCATGACCCAGCCCATTCCCAAATCTCTTTTTTCTTTAAAAAAATCTATTCCTCCCTCTCCTTCTGCTGCTGCAGTCTGTTTATTCCTTACAAGTGGGTCGATATTGCTGTTTATTTGGCATTTTTGTGTCTTAACTGAGTTGGAGATTGAGGTGGGGTGGGAGGTGGGGGTGTTTGCTTGTGGCTTATAGGCTGAAAGAGCAACTTGTGTTATTCTTTTATCTTAGGGCAAAAAAGCCATAAAACTCAGACTCTTTATTTGCCTCGCTCTTGTAGATAAATCCCAGTCAATGATAATGTCAGTAATAACACTCAAACAGTAAGCTAATCACATCATACAATTGTTTAGTGGTGATAAATGCCTTTAAGAGACTACTGGCAATGGTAAGCCAGGTCTCTTTATGCATTGAGCAACAGAGCAATAGCACAACCCAGAACACCTAATATACAACTGTGTTTGTGTGCATATTTTAGCACAAAAACACACCCACACACTTTTTTTCTATCCAATGCCATACTGTGACTGATCACTACCAACTTTCCAAGCAGCTTTGGTCATCAAAATTGTACACCACAATAATTCAGCGTACAGAACGAAGCAAGTTAGCCTTAAACGTACTTCAGCTGCCAGTGACGGAGAGCATGTAGGTGGAAAGAGAGCAATGAAAGAAGGATGTCACTGCATAATAGACAGGATGGGGTAGAAGACTACATAATTACTTCTACCATATTAAGTCTTCTGTTTCCCTCTCCTTTCTTTCTCTTCTCTACTTGTTTTGGCACAAATTCATATGCCACATCGGCCACAGCACTCAATCAACAGGGTGATTATTAAAAATTGTTTACTGGGGGTGGCCTTGTCTCACTTTCAACACTACAGACTACAGTGTCATCCATCAGAGAAACTGCAAAGCCTGGAGAGGAACTGCTTGTTACAAGCCAAGATTGGGAAGAAACGTTTGGGGGAGAAAAAGAGGTCTTCTCATGATAAATGGGTGAAGAGCATGACATTAATCAGAGGAGGGTCGTGGCTCTTTACAGGAAATTATAGTGATCTTAGTGATCTCAGTGAAGAAACTCATCAGAGTCTATATATATGGGAACAAACATTCATTTGGTGGTCGACACATAAACATTTACCAATTATTGTTTATCAAATGTCACCCTCTTATCAATCGGAAAACACACTTTTACAACGTATGCAATCTCATAGCTCTGCACATATCTTATACAAGCTTAAAATGTTCAGTTTTCACTGGTGTAGACCTGATGTTTTGGCTATAACTTGTATAACAATTTCTCTCACATAATTAAAATGTTTCACATTATCATTATTATAAAAAACAGAAACAGACATTTGGACGCTGAATGCATTACAATATAGAGAAAAGTGTTTTTTGCACTATGAGAATATATATACAACACTATTTACAATATTCTGCAGCATTTGTGTTGGCAAAGTAAAACATCTAGAGTGACCAGATGTCCTGATTAAATAGTGAGAGTTCCAATTTTCAAGCATTTGTCCTGGCGTTGTGACAGGAACGCACTTTGTTCTGATATTTAGACCGAATGGATTTCAGATTTGCTTTTCCAAAAATAAACTTTTAAAAGAAATCTTTGGGAAATGTGTCACCAAGGGGAAACGGTGCTCTAATCAGGCCAACGAACGGGAAGAGGGGAAATTATAAACATCAGGCTTTATAAAAGCCACAGACAGGTAATAGTAGTGTTCTAAATGGAAAAGAAATGATCATTAGTGCCGTGGAAAATAGTGGCAGTGAACTGCAATTATAGTCAGAGTGAAGGTCAGACACAATCAAAAGAACACTTACACTATGTGCATAACACGAACATATTTTCTTCTGACATGATCCAAGAACCAAAGTAAGTTAATTGCATGTCCCACCACATGTTGTCCTAATTTTTTCCCATTAATTTTTAGTCAACCTAAGCACATCATAGCAGAACACATGGCAGACTGGGTTGGGTTGTTCTTTGCTTCTCTGTTCTTGGTTTGTTTTATTCCTACATAATGTTGGGTATGATATCAGCTCCAGATGTATTCAGGCTCTGAAACACTGTGTGGAGCAATTACTAATATTAGTATATCCAGTACATAGAGGCTTTTTGCAAATCGAGTCCCTGATGTTTCAAATAAAATATACATTATAATCACAATGCTTGATCAAACACAAGATAACTGGCAGGCTAAGAGTTGCCAAAAAGTGGTACTGATAACTTTGCTAGCTAAAATTTTAGGTTTTCATCTTTTCTACAACACAAAAATGAATCCTCAACAAAGCTGTGTTCCCAGTTACAGTGATTGAAGTAGTACTGACATTTCCCGAACACTTTGGTTCCTCTGGAGTGCCCTCCTTTTCTTTATTGCCAAGGCTGCCTAACCCAAGGCGTTCTCCACACGTAACTGATCTGAGGACAGACGCTGACATTTACAAAAGGTCCACAGTTTTTCACACACCATTAATTAAAGTGAAAACAAATCTTTGTCTCCCTCCTTAACCTATCAGTGTCTTTACTACAGTTCTCCTCCACGGATTGGTGAAAAAATGTGCAGTGACAGTGAGATTCAATTTACACGGAACTAATAGCTTTGCATTTACATAAACGCTTGGCCTCACATTAACAATAATGATGGGGATCCTCATGACGGAGGCTATTCAACAACGCTTACTAATGAAATCTCAGGGAAACAGTATTAGATGGCCATGACCAAGAGGTTACATTAATGGCGATGAAATCCATGCTAACAAATAATGCGCTTGCATTTTGTTTGTGATTGGACACAAATGTGAGCTTGTCCTTGTGAGTCTGTAGATTAGTTCTGCTTGACCTTTGACATTAAAAATTGTATCACAGCCAATATAGTCTAACATCCTTGAACAAATCAAAAGGAATTGTATGCATTAGATGAGCTGTTACGTTGTTAACCTGTTTATTTTCAATTTTGTAGCGTAAATGATGATTAATAGAGAAAGAACAGTGTATATTACTGTATGCATAAAATGTATTAGTGACTATTATAAATAAGCATACAAATGACAAGGGCTGATATTTGTATGTAAAATTATTATGCATATTAACTACTGTTATGTTGCAAAAATGTATGACCACGTGCAGGGTATAAAAAAGAACAGACAGTAACATACAAGTTGTAAGTGGACAAATGATTAAACATATGTTGTACATACCAATGTACATTAGAGAAGCAGATATACCGCATGCTGACAATATATTGTTTGCACATAGAATGTATGTATGTACCTTTTCAAAATTGTGGATGTAGCTACTGAGAGTCAAAAAAATGAAATGTAATATTTCTCCAGCATGCACATCAGTGTGCTCATCAAAACATATACGCTTAAGTTCTATCATATGTGCTGAATAATTTATGAAAAATGTAAAGGTCTTTGAACAGATTTAAAAGTAAAGCAGAAGAAGATCTCGGCTCAAGCACGAGAAAATACTGCAAATGTGAAAAAGTGGGTACAAGGAATGCTTATTTAAATTAGTACACTACCTGGCATAAAGTAAAGAAGTGCTTTATGAGGTTGTCATCTTTAGAAACAAATTGAAAAATGGCAAAACTCCAAATCAGCAATAATTCACTTCTTTTCAACATACATACCAAGTTGACATATGTGCCAAAATCTGACAAGAACTCTCATTTACTTGTATTTCTGGCTCTTGGTTTGTGGTTATTGCTTGATTTAAAAAGATCACTGAAAAACCTGCTTATTTTCAGCACCTGAACCCTGATGATTTTTTTTTTCAAATGTAGATTGTACATTGTCAAATTTTCAGATACAGGTATAGCACCACAAACACACATATGTGGACTTAGAAACCAAAGTGCAGAGGTTTTTCAGAGTCATTCAGAGGCAGTTGGTGTTGGTGTTTGCAGGTAGTACAGACTAATGGGACTGATGATGACTGTGCTGGTATAACATCTCTCTACCCATCCATTACTGTGTGTACAAAGGTGAATGTGTGCGACAGGTACTGCATGAATGTGCGAATAAAACTGTATGGTGCGAGAGAGAACTGTTTATTTTGTTATGTGTGGCTTTGAGTGACAGCGAGTGCATAAAAAAAGAGCGTGTATGTGTGTCTGTGGACATGTGCTAACTTATCCATGCAGTCCAGACCTGCAGTTAGCACTAGTGTGCTAGCTGAAGTGGAACAGTGAAAGGCAGATTGCTTGGGGAGTGCCGTAAACCTCCTGCTTTTCATTTAATGGCTTAACCAGTCCAATCCTGCAACCACTGAAGGAGATTCACAGTTACTCTCCTTACTATGTTTGATAACAATGCATGAATTATCTTTTTTAAATTACTTTCTCAATGCAATTTTTAATTAAAACTATTAAAGTGAATCAGCCATTCATGTTCCCTCTCAGGCCCACAAGCATGCAACTTGCTAACAGTTTGTCATTTGCTGCTGGTCCTCACGTTCTACATTTTACATGAAAGACAATTAGCTCACACTTTTCTCTACAGCGACTGACTATACAGCAGTGACCGAGCAGTTTTACAAGATTAGGTGTATAAAACAAAAATTACCTAAAAAAAATAAATTAACTCATATTTGCTTTAGTGAGTTTGAACCTATAACATTTCAAGCTTATGTCTCGTGAGCTTTGACAAATGGAAAAGCATATGTATTAAGTAAGTATTATTAATTGAACCAGATTATGAGTAATAAACTTATTTCAGGAGAAAACAGGTCCCAACTCAGCCAAGTACAAATCAATAAAAACAATAATGTATCAGTAAAAAACAAAACAGTTAATGTTGTACTGTGCTAACTAGCTGTTACAAGTCTAGTTACCCTCCAGGCCTGAAGAAATTTGAGTAGCAATTCAGTGTACTAATGAGTAGACTGTTGAGAACAGGTTGGAGACCTTTTGGAGACCTTTATTATATAGCTGGAAGCACGAGTTGTTTGTGTGCATGCACGTTCTAGGCTGAAAAGGTAAGGCCCTGTTTTTCCTTGTGTTCTGACACATGCATTGTATTGATTTTGTTATATGTCCAATAACATTTTACTGTGTTTGAATATTTTAATCATTCTATACTTCTATCACATTGTATGTCATGTTAATTACTCTATTCTCTGAAATGCCTGCTAAATTTAGGCAAGCAAAATTGTTTTCAATTTTGTTTTCAAATCTTGTTTTACAGTTCAAAATAGAAACATATTATTTTCACACTTTGCAATAACAAGACTAAGCACCACAGAGCTTCGAGCATGGCAACAAGGACAATGCTACCATATCATAAATTTAGCAAGTATAATATTTACTAATATTTGTGTTTATCATTTTAGTTTAGCTAACATTTACTAATTAGCATCAAACACAAAGTATAACAGGCATATTGGAAAGTCATTCATTTGCAGGTATGGAAATGGAACAAGAATGAAAGCCACAATGAAGAAAGAGATGTCGGCAGCTAAGAATTAGCAAAAGAGAGTAGAACAAAGCGACAGAAAGAGACGGCAAGTGAAAATAGGCATGACAGGAGAGAAATGCCATGAGGGCTGCTAGGTAAACCAGGTGGAGTTCTAAAGAATCTGGCAGGCCCATATTTGAACTCTGAGACTCAGTGGCTGAAATCGCTAGGATTTAAACAACTAATTTTTCTCATTCCCTACTGACACTAATCAGTGTCAGAAAAATACTTAGTAAACTGTATTATATCTAGCAGATCAATTTGTGAAAATGAACCAGTTTCTCAAAAAGTCACAACCCCTGTAACAAATGTGCAAAAACATTCACATTAAGAACTACAGAGGAGTTTGTTTGTTCATTCATTATAATTCATACTAACATCCACAAAGTATTCCAGCTTTTCCACATTTTCACTCACAGACAAACTGAGCCAGACAATGAACAGACACACACACACACACACACAGGACATCTGTGTTCCATTAAGTACAGCCAACAGACTTCCCATGAACACATAAACTAATAGGTGATGAGAGCTCATTTGCTGTATACTGGGCAGGGGAAAATGCCAGGATGACATTTGCCTGTGTCTTTTGAGTATGTGTGTGCTTTTGAGCATGTGTCTGTGGGTTTATGAAGTTTCTTACAGTGTCCATGAGGAGTATATACATCTATAACATTCTTTCATCTTTGCGTCTGGATTCCAGTACTACCACTACAAAAAAACAGACTGTGGAGTACATGCCTGAATGCATGTTGGAGTAGTTGTTTTTTTTTTTTTTATCATTCGAAGTTTGTCCAAATGCATGTTCACCATATTAATTTTACACATTAGCATGCTAACATTTTTATTTTTTAACAACTAGCACCAAGCACAAAGTACCATTGAGGCTGACTGGAAAGTCTTTAGTTTTGCAGGCTTTTGGTCAGAAAGGGTTTTGTTTGTGCTACAGTGGAAGTCAGCACATCACTAAAGCTACTACAGTTCATTCATATGAGGATGTGAGTGTGTCTACCAAATTTCATAGTGAGTCCAATAGTTGTGAAGGCATATTATTCTAAAAGATAAATCTGTTCATCACGGTAGCACTACAGAAATAGTCAGGAGATCACAAAAGTCATTAGTATCCATTATCTGGGTAACACAAAAGTCTGCTCCAATTGCTTTTCTCATCTATTTTGATTTTGAATTTTGATCTGCTGGTGGCAGTACATCAACAATCAGGGTACCGCCACAGTCATTAGGATTCATCCTCTGGGCATAATGAATGTTTGTACCAAATGTCATAACAATTCATTCAATAGTTGTTGAGACATATGTCATACACTGACTGATGGACACTGCCATCCCCTAGAGCCACGCTATTGGTGTTCTTAGGAAGCAAAGAGGAGAAATTATAACTAGAGTTATAATATATTTTTTTTTTGACAGCAATGTTTCTCAAACTTCTTGCTTCACATATTCTGATCATGAAAAAATACTGAGCAGACCTAAAGACAGTTAAACTGTCTTAAAGTAGAAGTGCACCAACTTCCTGACTCCATTATGATTTTCAACTCCCTCACAGGCCCTCTCACTCTCAGTATTCCTGCCTAGTACTGTTCAAATTATTTTAAATTATTTTTTGTTTTTACCATTTTAACGTAAGAGTGGATACACTGCAGCTACACAACGGTTAGCAAAGCTTTTCTGTGTGCATAGCTCAAAATGGTACAGAAATTCATTTAGAAATTCCATAACCACCTTACGTTCAATCTGAAATTGAATCCAACAAAAAGTAGCAATCTTATTTGAGCGTGAACTTCAGTGAGAGGAAAGGGGAGAGAGGGTAAGTATGAAAGTAAGAACAGATGAGTCAGGTGATGTCTCATCTTCAAACTCTGACAGCCTCCAGTGTCTCGCTCAGTGGGTGTATCAGCTTTAATCAGCAGGTGTCCAGCTCAAACACAGGTTCTTCGGAACAGTAACGCTCTGACTAGTGCTGCTTTTGAAGACTTCTACTGATTACTTCTCATGATGGGTGTTGCAGAAAAGACGAAGTAGGGGTCTTGAATGTCATGTCATGCAATGTTAGCCCGCTTGTATGAGTTGTAAATCAACTGTTTTTAACCGTTTGTTTGTTGAGTATAGCCACCTCAGGAGAGCTTAAGTAAAACTCAAACATGCAGGACCTCTGAAATTCTAAGAGATTCCATTTTCAAGTGAGAAATTATACAACTACAGTGGTTTTAACCAACACAATGGCAAGATTCAGAAGGGCCGCTGTGATCTAGTGTGTCATTCTCACCAATTGTCAAACTGTGGGGAACTGCCTTTTTTCAAATTTGTCTACATATGCTTTAGGAAGTTATGCTCCATTTCAATAAAGGTTTGTTAACAAGTGCCAGTGCAGGGGCATATCACTTATCTAAATGGTCAACTAAAAACATAATGTTAATATAGTGTTCCCTGGAAACTTTTAATATTTAACACAGCAAAATAACCTCTGGAGGGTAGTTTCACTTTCATTTATTTGAAAATCATGATATAGCAGGTTCTTTGTGTCCATTTTGAAGGGTGGTTGCCTTTAAACCTCAAGCGTTTGCAAACTGCAGCCCAATGCATAGTCAGCTTTAATTAATCATCTGTTACACTGCTTGGAATACAACTGTGACTTTGGAAAAATAATGTGCTCTTAAAATGGTGTATGTATGTGAACTCCTATGTGGTAATGGGAATAATATTGTATCAGAGTCTACTGTAAATACTGAAACAGTTAAAAACCAAATAATCACATTGCATAAACAACAGAAGGATAAAGATGGAGCAACATAGTAGATTATTAATAGCAGATTACAATTTCTGCAAGCTTAGTGTTTTCAGGTATTTTGCACTGGTACATTAGTTTCAGATAGAGTTTATAAAAAAAATATTTGTCAATTGTAAAACATGACAGAAGATGACAGAAGTGTCAGTCTCTCTAATTTAAAAGGCAGTGGTCTGTGGGTTAGGACTTAGCTGTCTGGACAGTTAAAATAGTTTGTGGCCATTTTACTGATGAGCTGATGTTAGTTTGATTGGTTAAAGAAAAGAAAAGACTGAGAAAAACAGAGGGAAAAAGGTGAGATATAAAGTGAAATGATGATGAAGAAGTTAAGAAATGTGACGAAAAGAGGAGGGAAAAAATCAAAAAGACGTGAAAAGTGGAAAACTAAAGAGCAGATAAGTAAAAAGCTGAGCATAAAAAAAGAAAAAAAAGAAGAGAGAGCAGCCAAAGAGCAGAGATGACGTTTGTATGTGATGATATTAGACTGTGTTGCTACTGTTAAGGAGCCAGGTCCCCCTGTCAGTTGGCAACCAAAGTCACCTTCTGGCAGCTGTCTACTGTCATCTACTAATGCACTCACAACGACTTTTGAACCTCACAGCTAATGACTGGCGAGGTAATGGAGAGGGATGTAGGCCATGAACAACTCTACAACAGCAGCCTGCTGGACTGTTTTAATGGGTTTTGTTTGTACACAGCCAGGACAGATTAATTTACATAGATAAAAAAGCTTTTTATGATATATCACCATCAGTGTCACCAGCTGTGTTTGAAATGCAGTGTGTTTTGCTGTATGTGTATAACTTATCCTACACAGTGTGTGTGCATTGTCAGTCTGTGTCTCATATCCAAGTAGGAAGGTTTACGGCGCCCCCTGTGTGTTGTATGCACATTACCTGAAAATCCCTCTCCTCTAGAATCTCTTTCCTCCACCTCACAAGGAAGGCTGCACACACGTAGAGGTGGAAATGGGAGAAGCCCTCTGGTTCAGCCTAGTGAGAGAGAGAAAGAGAGAGAGATTCTGTTGATTTGTTGTTGAAATGTTCATTTACACAAAGAACAAAAGGCACCACCATCACTGCTATGTTACACTGCTCAGGAGCATAAAAATGTAAGGAAAACATCTCTGTATGTTCAGTTAGTTCAAATAGTTACAGCCTTTCATCACATTTTATAAAAAAAAAAAATTAAAACCATTTTTCTGTCACATACACAAAACTGGGCAATAAAAAAAAATGAATGTGAAAACATTTAAATTCAGAGATTTACATTTGCAGTGGGACAAAGAAAGGTACAAATCGCCTTTTCTTTGCTGAGCATTTTATTTCGACCCTTGTTACATTGAGCATCTCCTTTTTGTTATGACTTGGCAATGAGCGGAGGAATTAAAGAAGAAGAAAGACAAAAGATACAATGTTCCCTGCTTTATTCATTTTTTCCACAGCCCTATCACAGGGAGGATAATTACCAGAACCATTGTATGCAGCTGACTTAATCACTTACATTCAAAGTATACTGTATGCCCTCAAAAAGCAGGGGACACATTATCCAGAGTGCATCTTAAAAGTGAGCTTTTCTGAATGGACTACGTATCACAGGGTTCCCCACGTTATTTTAGCTTGAAATTCTTAGAATTAAAACTGCACACATGAATCTCTGTGTTCCACACACACAAACACACTCCCACTCTATTAATAGCATGACTTCATGAATTATTCTGCAAGTGTGCTCTCAGATGTCTCTACTTCAATAGTATGATGCATTCGAACATACTAACATTTTACAACTCAGGCATCATGTAGATTTTGGGAAACCATCTCACACACCAACACTCTAACTCTATAACAGGCTCTCTGGTCCAGTGAGTTACTGAAGTGCTTAAGGATAAAAAAATGTTTGTATAATTCAGCCATGTTATGCACATTTGTGCCCTAATTTACAGGATTTTAACGAACGCCTTTCTACTTTGTCTGGGTGTTGTAACCAACTGTAAGTGCTGCTCTTTACCTTTTTACACAAATATTCATTTGTGTATAACAATGAGCAATAACTCTGCAGAAGTTTACTGAATCCACTTTCTGCTGTGATAATTCAATTTCCCTCCAGGAAGGAAATAAGAAATAAACAGATTAATAGTACGTAGACAGATCTGAACAATGAACATAGAGATGATGTTGTAAAAATAAAATTTTTTATGACATTATAATTTCTCATATTTGGGCTTTCTAGGCAGGTTTATCCTCCCTAAGCCTTTGTGTATATCTCCTGTCCTCACCTCCCTGTCAGTTTAACCAAGAGAGAAGGAGAGAGAGAGAGAGAGAGAGAGAGCTATAGACAGAGAGGGAGATAGAGAATGTGAAAGAGAAAGAGAAAAAAGTGTTTTTTAACAGTGGAGTGTGATGTAAGTTGTAATCTGGCAGATGACTGGCTTGTTGGGCTAACCTTTCCGGTCCAAATAACTGGACCAAGCAAGCGCACACACCTGAATGCACAAAAACACAGATGAGTGTGTATATTAGGGGCATACAGGAACACAATGTTTATTAGTCCCCAAAGTTCAGCACAACTTTAATTTCCTTTCTTCTAGGAATCTGTGTGCATCAGAGTCTTCATGTCAGTTCAGGAACTGTGCAACTCAACTTAATTTCTCTTTCTACACTCTCACCCTTCCATCTATACTGTGCTCTCACAGTCTGTCACCTCCCTCAGTCTCATCAACAAATGTCAGCCGCACGCTCTCCTCTCATTCTCTTTATTATGGCTGTGAGGAATAGTTCTCGAATTAGAAAGTGATTTATCTTTATCAAAACAACTTCTGTTTACACGTAACCTTGATATTCTGATTTTCCACTAATCATTTCCATGGCAATTCACAATTTACTTCTATTGCCTCCATTGGCTGCAGCAGAAACTACTGCTAACAACAGTATATATGACAATATATATGACTAGTGGCTGAAAAGAAAATGCTCAGTATTTTAGTACAACCCAATAACATGACAAAGTGTTTAAAACTCCTTCAAATACTGACTGAGGAAGTCACATTACTCTAATAATAAACTTTATTGTAAAGTCATGGACCTCTGAAACACCATCAAGGAAACGCTATTAGTGTGCATAATGAAAATGTGTGTATATGTAAGACTGCACTGTGAGGAACATTTAAGCAATGTCTAAAATGTTTTAAACTTTGTAAGTGGCTGATTAGCTGACTGGTGGAAAATAAACCTTCAACTCTTGATTCATTCTTACAGTCATATATGAAGCAAATGTGCCACTTTACTTTATATCTGTGTAAACTGAGTGCATTTCAGTTTTGTGCTTGTTGGAGATAACAAATCACGTCAATTTGTCATTTCGTAAGCTTTCATACAACTGATTGCTTAACCCCTTTCTGCAGTAGCAGAGAGCAGGGCCTATTTCTAACCGATTTGACATAGCTACATTGAATTCTTAATAAATTTTATCTAAACATCACAGAACCTACATTAATGTCTTAAAATGAAGAAGACACTTGTCAGTTCACATTAAGGTGGAGCAAGGTATGTGTGTGCATTCTCACTGGCTACTTTTGAGATGGTGTATGCTGTATAGTTTTTACTCAAAAACAGATTATTAAAAGAAGAAAATAACCACAAACTCCTCTAAATCAAAGTATTTCAAGGGGTTTTGGTCAGCAAAAAAAACATTGCTGATGGAAAAACATCTCTTGTGGTTGTCTGCTGATATGTAAGAGTAAAAACTGTGGTTTTTCCTGCAATTACACTTCACTATCCTTTGTGGTGAAAGAAAATGTCCAGAGAGTTTTAAATGTCTTTAAATGGACATGCATGTACTCAAGGTGAACTAGGTTGTAATAAAATAGAAGGGGAAATCAATAAAATATAGTTTTATTGATTAAAATATAGTTTTATTGATTACAGAAAAACAGTAGCACATAACAAGCTTTTAAGTTCACCTCCTTGTAGCTACTAATCATGCAATCATCAATGCAACTCCTGCATCTAGCTCAGTTGAACACATAAACATGAGAGTGGAATCAATCTTCACAAGAAAGTAAATATACATTTTCAAAAATGTGGAACTATTCCTTTAAATGTAACAGCAAACTTGTAGATGTGTAGGGAAAATAATTAACAGATTAGCCACAGCCCTGCATATTATAAATGTTTTCACACTTCAATGTACCAATGTCTTCAAATGTTTAATGTACTTACACATCTCTCACCCATCACTTTCTAACACTCCCTTCCTCCTCCTACCCTATCCATCCACTAGTACTGCTTCAGCTCAAGGCTTTCTCATCATTATGATTTGCAAAATAAAGTTTGTCATGGGAGTCAAGGTGATACAGTCAAACTTGTTTCTCCATTGTTATGCTTGGTCCTCCACACCCCTTGTGTCAGGGCAGCCATATTAGCTAAGACACAAGAGACTCTGACTGACAAGCGCTGTTGATCAAAGTAAGGAGAAATTGGGGGAAGGCAAGAAGTGGGAGGGAGCACGGTGGGAGAAAGGGTGATGGGGGTACAGAGAAAGGAGTCGATAGGGAGAGGAGGTAAAAGTAACATGAGAGACGGAGAAGGTAGGAGGCTAAAGGTGAACAGAGGAGGAAAAGTGAATGCAGAATGCAGAGTGAGAAGGGGTATTGCAATGTCACAGTGTCTTTAAACTGCTGTGTTGGCTGTCTGACTAGTCTCATCCCTCCAAAACAAACCCGCCTGATGTGGGGCTAACTCAATACTCGACGAACCGACTCCAGACAAGGTGAAAAGGTGATGGTGCTGCAGGGTGATGTAAGATGATAAACGAGCAGATGTAAGGTGATGTAACAATTATGCAGAGCAAATATGATGAGCTGATGATACTCAAGTGTTACCTTTAAAGCTCTCCTCATATTTTTAGGAACACGACTATGGTAGTGATTGGCAATAGCCGACATTAACTGTTACAAGTGTTCCTGCGTGCAGTTCATCCCCAAGGACTAGAATAGTGTACACGATGACTGCAGGAGGAATTTAAACACTACAAGTATTCTGAATTGTAAATTACAATGTAAGATCTCAGCAAGAACAAAAAAAAAGAGTGATGACAAGAGTCAGCTCATGATGCAATCCATTTAAAATGGAAGGAAGCGAGCTATAGAGGAAAGAAAGCCTGAAGGGTTTCAGAGGAATAGCTCTAAATACATTTAAAATCAACTTCAGCACAGTTTATGTCTCTGTGTGTGCTCTTCCAATGTGATGTCATGCTTTAGGCTACATTTTAAATTACCAAGAACTAAGGTTAATCAGAGGGTAAAAAAATGGCAAAAATTATAAAATCTCAATTCTACCCATGCCGTGTGTTTGTCTATGTTGAATTTGAAAGAACTGCAATACAAGCAATATATATGTATGTAGGTGAGGAGTATGTACTGTTTAGGAGAATGAAAATACAAAGCATATATGTGAAAATCATGATAAGTATTGTACAGTATAAATGCAAAAAAAAAAAACATACAAGGATGAGCCATTTTGAAACTTTTTCATGCTGGGACAACACAAAAGCCAGTGGGAGTGTGACAGATGGGCAGAGAGGAATCTTTTATAAGTAAATATTGATAAAAGGTGGTACAAGGGTCCTGTCAACAGGAGCCTGTCTTATTATTTGGAGTGACCAAATGACCTACCATTACTTCAGACAGAACACAGAAGGAATGGGAAAAAGAGAAGGGCCACTTCCCACTGGGATGGTCACACAATCTCTGTCTTACAGAGTTGGCAGGTAATTGTTTTATTCATATTCATAATCATGTAAGAGTGCACCAAAAACTCTTGTACAGTAATGTGATTTTGGCACAACTTTGTGAGATAAAAGATATTAAGGTCTTAGAAAGGTTACTTTTGCTTATATTAGAGAAACAATTTGAGAGCTGCATGTAATGCACTGAAAAAAGCTATTTCCTACTTATATTTCATCTTTATGACACTTAACAAATGAAAGAACAGATGAAAAAACAAAAAAATTACATGTGCATGATATTCTACACAATGCAACAATAAATTAACAAATAGCTCAACTTGTAGGGGTTTTCAAGATTTTATCAACATGCTAAGAACTATGTTTTAATTCTACTTCTTTAATCATCATTAATTCATTTCATTCATTTGAGACAGTTCACACTGATATACAAAAGGTAATGTGCTCAAGTGAGTATACATCTAATAACCTATGTAATGCAGTTTTGTGAAAGGAGAATGGCAGTGATAAAACAGATTTGTGACAGATACAGTATATTCCATTATTAGTTTGTTCACACTATTTCATCACATTTGATTTCTTGTTGCAGTCATAGTGAAGCTAGTTTTAAACTGTACTGTAACATAGGGTTCAGCCCCTTCAAAGAATGAAAAGGTAAATTTGGGAGGTCATGAGCTGACTAACACTAAACAACAAATCGCTGGGCTCTGGTGAAGCTGTAGTTCTGAGGGTGTGTTTTGTTGTCCACGTTTATTTACATGGTATGCTATGACTGGGCCATTGTGTCGCTAGGGTCCTGTTTTCTCTGTCTGGCACAACAGGGAGTATTGAGATTGAGTAAGTACAGTGAGTTTTCACCTTTACAGTAATTTGCGTTTATGGATTTATTCTGTCTTCAACACACCACGATTTGCCAAACATGTCACTGCCCCCAGTGGCAACATCCTGTATATTATATCCCCAAGTTGTAGAAGTAAAGAAACACATAATGTACAACTTATATACAGCACAGAGAAACATAATTTTGGCTTACTGGGGCCAGAATTATGTATATATGCTGCATCTTGCCCACGTATTGTGTAAACACAAAATATGCTATTATCATAATGCAGATGGCACAACATAACGCTGTACTTAAATGTAATAAGAACATAAAACTTGGACACCCAGCAGCTTCTTCAAGCTTTAAGATGACAAGACAGAAAGTTGAGTTGGTGCTAAAAGTACAGTAGTTGAATGAATGCATTTAGTTATGTTCCACCACTGACTGAAATAAGAGCTGCATAACAAAGGTCCTTAAAAATAAGTGTATCTGTATCTGTGCTCTTGAATCTGAGTCGTGATCTTCTGAATCTTGCTGCAGTAAATTACCAAATTTGTCCACCAGGAATTAACATATATAATCACATCTTACACAATGATTTGAAACATTAACAATGCTAAACAGCTCCCTGCTTGAGAAACCTAACCTCAAATATGGAAAAAGAACCATGTTTCAGAACATGAAAATGTCACGGTATGCTTTCAACAGCCATGCTAATGTTGTCACACTGAGCTACTTGCTAATTTCATGCTCCACACAACAGGGATAATTTGGTCCCTGTCTGTCTGTCTGCCAGCCAGGGAGGAGAGGTGCGTGCATTTGTTTCCTTAAACTACATCTTCTGTCTGTCTTTTATTTTCCTCTTGCTTCCTTTTCTTCAGCTCAGCAGTAAAAATAGAGAAAACTTGCAACAGACAAAAGAGGGAGAACTAAAGCAGAAGCAAAACGGACTTGGAAAGAGAAAAACTAAATACAAAAATCAAGAACAGACTGTGGATAGAAGGACAGACAGAGAAGATGGCAGAGATAGAGAGAAAGACAGAGCATGAGCGCAAGAGCAGCCTTGTGCTGGATCAGGCTACTGAACAGATGGCCAAGCTGCAGAGAGAAGACCACAGCGGAGCCCTTACAACATTCAGGTTAAAATCTCCCCTGGAACACACACATAGAGAGAGACACACACACACACACACAAGCTCAGTGGCAAAGGGCAAGGTCTTCCTGTTTATTACGTGCACTCGTGAGAGAGTTAAACACTCTAGGCCAACATCTTTCTTTTTTGTGGTGAGTCATGGATGTGCGTTAAGGACATTTGTCAAAAAGCTGCATTAATCTAGTTTGTTTAGACATTAATAAATACTGCATATTTGGCCACGTTGGCAAGGGGCATGCACATGAACCAAAATAGAGAAACATCTTTTTGCCTCACAGGGAAGGGCTGTAAGGCACAAACTAATGTGAGAAAACACACTGACAAGCAAAAGAACACACACTTATAGTTTGCTTTACAAAAGCATTGAAACCAATCATAAAGTCTTTGGGCAGAAAGCAGCCTTGCATGTTTCAAGAGCAATGTGAAGTTTGGGAAAGCACTGACAAAATTCAGGATGCTGCTTTGTAGAAAGAACATTCTCTGCACTCTTTTGTGCAGAACACCCAATCAATTTAAGCACTTTAAATCTCTACCTGGTTCCATGCTGTGGATGGTTTTTCATAAGCGCCACTTAAGGGCAGGTATCATGGACATGGAGGGCAAAGGAAGAGAAGAGTAAATCTGGGATGAGTTAGGATGAAAGATGACAAGTAGAGAGGACACAGGCAAAATGCAGACGAACAGCCGCACAGCTGAGAAAAAGTTTAAAAAAGGAAACTTAAGAGAGTAGAGTAGATCCGGCAAGAACAGCTTGGTGCCTCACTGTCAAGCTCCACTGAAAGTTTCATGAGCAGAAAGGGCCTAATTCCCATACCAAGGTAGGACTGCAGGTGAGGGACTGTGACAGAGCCTGCCAAAAGGTGTGTGTGCATGTTTGTGTGTTGTCGGAAAAGGGTGTGTGGAGAATGTGTGTGTGTGTGTGTGTGTGTGTGTGTGTGTTGGGGCTGCAATACAAATGACATTGTAAACCATCAAATATTTAGAGGATGGATTACAAGTACAAAGTGAACTTAGGGTGCTGTCAAGTCACGACAAAGCAAAGTTTAATCATTCATTCCTTGTATCTTTTGTAGACCTTTTTGTAGTCTGTCTTTTGTAACCCTAACCCATGGAGGTGGACGATGTACATATGAACGAAGTTATTTTTGTATTTTTCAGCATCACAGAGTCGGTGAATCCCACA
The DNA here is from genome assembly GCA_032362345.1 of Sandelia bainsii. Classification (NCBI taxonomy): domain Eukaryota; kingdom Metazoa; phylum Chordata; class Actinopteri; order Anabantiformes; family Anabantidae; genus Sandelia; species Sandelia bainsii. The sequence goes on from JAUMHL010000016.1 coordinate 5,799,099, forward strand.
GAACAAACATCACAAACTGTCATGTTCAAATCCCAAGACGTTGTATGTAGGACCACATTGGCGGCCATTATGCTGCTAAGTAAATACTAGTTTTTATTGTTAGTGAGTTCAAGTGCTAAATACTTTATAATGATTTTGAAAGTGATAATTACAGTCAGTTTCCTAGAATTACTTTAAAGCTGGAGAAATCTGTTGCACACAATGGGTAACAGTGGCAGTAGGATAATAAATGAAGCTATACGTCATCCTTCTCCCTAGCGACGTTCTCCAGTTCTACCTGCAAGATCCCAAGGTGTTCCCACTTGCAGCAGTCTGTTATAGGGAGAAGGTTGGAGCACTGATTGTAAATTGGGCACATCATCTTCAGACATATTTCCCTCCGCACCACAACAGTCTCCTACCTAAATCCTATGCACCATTTCACCCACAAGATAACCCTCTGGACACTACTAAACTAAGGCTTTTCTGTTGAGTTAACTCATCCATTAGTTAGCCCACTGTTCTGATGTCAAAGTATAAACTATGTTCAGAAAATAAGACAATAAACTGTGACTAAATGTCAGACAGAGCATTATGCATTTTCCTTTGAAACCCAAATAGTTTATGATGTTGTGAATAAAATTTTGACAGTAGTACTTTCTGTTCCCTTCATATATTTCTTGTTTTGTCTGTCTGACTATATTTTGCTCATTAGATTGTTTTGCCTTCTTTCATTACTTCTGCATAATTTCTTCCCTTCTTTCAGTGGATAATGATTACACTGGCCAATGAGCTCTTAACTCAAGATGCATGATGAAAAATAACTGCTTGTTACTATGGACACCATGCAGACAACACGTATAATGCTAACGATTACACAGTAGAGCTGGACGAGGTACAGTGCAGTACTGGGGTCAACTGGTATCTTTATAACCACAATCTTGTGCTGACTGTAAAGGTCATCCACTCTGGTTCCAATGGGAATGTCTTTGTGACTGTCCAGGCATAAACACAAAACAGTTCCTCACACCTCTCAACCTCTTCATCTCCTTATTCAGTTACTCCATCCATCAATAGATTCATAACTAAAATTACTAGGAAACATGTGGAACATGTGTCAAACAATCTGCCAGGGTGTTAGCAGCACTGACTTGCATTATTTTGACCAAGCTTTACAACTCAAAGACAGATATGTCTCTCTCTTCTGTCAGGTGGCTGTGGTTCAGTCAAAATGCACATGAAAGAACTCTCCAAAAGGAAACTAAGGCACTAGTATTTGTTGTACCACTTTAGGATCTATCCTTTACTAGAATAAAATTTAATAGCAATTCTAATGTATTGCTAACCAGGAGGTGGGTTTATGAAAACTGCTGCCAGGCTCTCTATACACTGAGGTTATATGAGTGTAGCAATTAGAGTTAGTAAGAATAGGGAATTGACCCAAGTTCAGGAAGAATTCCTAAAAAATGATTTGGTCTATTTAATCCAAACTACAGTGTGTGGATTAAGCAATTCAGCTATAAAATGCAATGTGTGATTAAATATTTTAATTTCATTTTAATCTATCGCTTCTCATGATTTACACCAACATAAACTTTACTCTTCAAAGTACCTTTCTAAATTTACTTGACTTTGTTAATGTAGTTGTGAACTTCAACTACAACCTGACCAAAACAGGATTTTAAGGTTGATATAATTTCACTTCATTCAACAGAAACCCATGTAGTTAGTGAGGAGGGCATGGGGCGTGTGTAAATCAGTTCTCAATGTGCGTATTTTATTTCTAGTCTTTTTTGATTGGTCAAGTAATGCCTCTAACATTACCATTACTGTTTTAAAATATGTTGAGCAGACTTAAGGTAAGGGTGTTGTTTGTCTCAGCTGTAAACATTTGGGACAGACTACAGGTAAATCTGATATGTTTTCAATGCATAAAGTAACTGTACTGGCATGCAAATCGTGAATATACTGTATTTATCATTCCATTAATTAGGCAGAATGAGAATGATACTACACAATACAGCACACTAGAGGTCTTCCACTAACAAGCCAAGACATTAACTGGCTTTGTGATTAACAGATTTAATCTAAGATAAACTACATCCATTTGTTTCATAGTGACTTTCTGCGCTGCACTGATGGAGAAAATGGTAGGACTATTGTTAAAGTACTTGCTAGAACTGTATTATTGACAGACTCACAAATTGACAAATTCAAAAAATCTAGTTTGGTGGTGGGCTATAGCCGACATCACTACCAAATAACTGTAGCCAAATGCAGAACAAGGAAATGCTGATACAACTGCTAGGTTATACAAAATGAATAAAAAAAATCATTCAAAAAATGTATTACATGTGAAAACGATCACCTCACCATGACGAAATAAATCTGCAGTATTTGTGAGTTGCAAACAGTGGTGTTCCCTGTACTAGTACTACTAAATATCAACACAGCATATGTGTTGTGCTAACAGTGAATAAGTCAACCCATACTGTTGATTTAACAACTGAAGTGTAAATTTGTGCATGGCTGCGTAGCGGGGCTGAGCAGCATAGTTAAGCTGCATCACATGCTCTGTGTAATTAAGACTATCACAGAGAGAGTTGCCGTGTTTGAATATCTTTATAGAAAATATCTGTCTTATGTTGCATCATACCACTGGGCTGGACTGGAAATAATGGCAGGAATTACAAAAGAGCCACTTGTGAGGCAATCATAGATGTCATTATCAGAGAATACCCCCTTTTCTGAAATTTCACACAGAGCCAGACAGATAGAGATGAGATAACAAAACACAGATAACAAAAAGCACAATAATAATGACTTTGTTTTGTGTATGGGTGTGTGTTAGTACCTGGTAGGTGTCCCACAATCTGATTGTGCAGCGTAGAGGCAGCTCCCTCATCAGGAGGTTGTTCATCCATCGGAAGGCAAACTGCAGGTATTCCACCTCATACTGCTGCATGTGGCGGTGAACAGACTCTGCCAAAATAATAATAATCACAACTTTGAAAAAGAACAATAACACAGACATATTAAGGTTCATTTATCTTTGTGTACATACTGTACCAGCTGAAGAAAATAAGAAATGCAGATATTTGTAAGGTTAAAAATTCCTTTAGGATGTGGTTACAGTAATGATGACAGTAATAAGTGTGTAGATTCCTTCATAGCTCCCCTCTCTGTTAATACTGCTGAAGTTAGACACACATACGTGCGCGCAAACACACACAACCATCACCCACACAGCCTCTTCCTTATAACAGAGATGTAATTACTGCATATCAGAATCGTCTGACTAAACCTGGGATGTATTCATTGTTAGATTAAGCTTCAGAGCAATTGCATGTCAGTCCAGTGAGGAATGGAGTGTACTGTATATACTTCAGGTCAATGCCTTCCAGAGGTGAGGTTAGAAGGCATGTACTGTATATACAATTTGATGTGTCCTCATTATTTCTTTGACATTGCTGCATTTTCTTGATTTCTGTCACACAAGGTAAATCTGGGAAAGACATCTTCATATCTATATATATATCCATATATATATGTATCTTTTCTGTATACGGACAACAGTAGGTGATTTGCAATGAAAAGTTCTAGTAAGTAAAATTTTATTTAAAAACATCCACAAACTTCCCCATCAGCAGCACTCTCCAAGTTCCTGAACCTGCCTGGAACTTAATTTAGACTCCGGTTCCTTATACCTTCCATTGGAAACACAGCTTTCTCTTAAAATGTCTCTTAAAGTTCTTGTTCACCGGACTAAGTGGTCAGTGCAAACACACAAAATGAAGGTTGATGACAGACAGATAAACTACATCAGGTTTTGGATCTGCAGACAATACTCCTAAGTACGATCAATGTACGTATTGTTATATTTTATGGTTTTTTAATAATAAGAAATACATAGAATATCAACCAGCTGAAGTAGATAAGATGGATTTTTGGTGCAAATAACTGTGATTTAACTTCTATGGTATCAATACAAGCTGAGAATATAAAGAAACTGCTGATATAAGAATCAGTTAAGAGTTGAGTTTTCACTCAGTGTGTATTAAGTTAGACTTGGAAATGAACTTGTCCACAGACTCCTTACACCAATAAAATAAGTTTAGTTTTCTTCTTATAATTGCCTCAAATGTCTCACTACCAGACAAAGAGACCACACAGTGCGAGGACCATACGTTGTATCAGGTGGTCTCAGTATGTTCTCAACGTGGAGCTGAATCGTCAGTGTCATGGCAGACTGGCATCCACACCCACTGAGAAGGATGTACAAGTAGAAATGTCAGCTGAAAACTTGCTGCATATGAGAGTGTGACGCTGAAGATGGCTGCCTTTGTTCCCGTCTCTGTTCTTGATTAATGTTTTTTTATGCTTCTTTACATAACAAAAGATTAAAAATAAAAATAAAAAGTGTTCACTGACTACCTATTTCATAGTCATCAAACCCATGACACTCATTCTCTCTCACACACACATAAGCACACATACATATTTCATAATAAAGCTGTAATTACAGAGCTGTCAGAGAATCTATGAGAAAAGCCAGTTAGGGAGGAACTATAGCATCTTCTTCTCTCACACTCTATGCTGTTAATCGGGACTGACTGACAAGCGTGCGCACACACACACACACAAATACAGCTTTAATAAAGCTTCAATTGGTGAAACATTATGGAAGATATTTCAGGAAAGAACACCTACATTGCTCACAAACGCTTGAATGACACCTGTCTTCCACTGCTCACACATGCATGTTTAACAATTATGCACACACTCCACCGTATGAGCAAGGCGCGAAGTAAACACAAAGCTATTATTTCACACTCCTCTCTGCAGTTTAATTATCACATGCTGCTGTAAGAGCATAAACAAGGCAAGCTCATTAACAGTGGATGCATCACAGTGACAGATCTTAGCTAGCTGCCAAACCGAGGAGGAAAGAGTGGAACAACTTCAGACAATGTTAAATTACACTAATGAACTTGCTCTGCCTAATATTAGCAACTTCACCAAACACAGAGCATAAGAGGTGCACAGTGAAAGAGTGGTGGAAGGGAGAGTCGTTTGGCATGAGGAGTTATCGCAGTGGAAAGGGAGAGGAGAGTAAACTCAAATATTATACCAAATTTAAAAAAAAATAACAAAAGGAAAAAATATGAAGATCTGAAGTGTTGAAACATGACATTTTAGGTGTGGGCTGCTGTCCAGCTGGCACCGTGCTCAGCATGCTGGGTAGTGTAGTTAAAGGGGCTGAGGTGGTTGAGAATAGCTTCTCTCATAGACGCTGATTGACTGATGAGTCTTGTCTTTCTTCTACTGCTGGTTAAAGTTTAGGATGGAGGCCATGGTGCCGCCCTCTACACTGGACTGTAGCCCGCAGCTGGTGAAGTGCGGGTGGACAGCGGGGTGTCAGAGGTCATACAGTGACTAGTGAGCAGCTCCCAGGATTCTGCTGATGAGGCCAATTCTTCCTGACTTCATGCTCTCCTTGGTGCAAAACGGAATTACAGTTACATTTTTTCCTCTCACCATTTCTACTTGCTTTCATTTTTTTTTCACCATCTCACTCACTCTTCTAATACACAGGGCTGATGTGTACACATATAAGCCATACCCAGCAGTTAGTGTTGCTGTCAAGCTTTCCATCTCTCACATGGCAGAAGTCCAGTTTATAATAACAAAAAATTTAACTTTAAATATACACAGATTAAATGTCACGCAAACAAAATACATGCCTATTTCAAAAAACAACTGCTGCTACAGACAAGCAAATTATCCTTTTTTTTTTCCTTCAAACTGATAAAAACACACTGTAGGCCTTTCTCAGCCTTTCATTATGCAACACAGTCTCACAATCCAGCAACCAGCGTTTTTACACAATTCAGACTCAGAGCGTGCACTGCCAGTGCGTCCTGACATTTGCATGAATAAATTCACCTTTGGGCAATTTGCATGTTGATGAACTTGTGCTATTGCAGTTGCATTGGAACAAATATACAGAAAGAGATAAGGGAGAGATAAAGAGATCAGAGAAACATTACAAGCATGCCGACAAAGTGGCTTGTCTTTTGAGGAGGTACATGTGCTAGCGTCAAGCAAGGCTAATGGGAGTTAGCGTCACTTATTACAAGTAAGATAATTACAGAGGAGGGGCTGGGAGTCTGGGGGTTGGGGAAGCAGAGGGAGAAACAAAGACATTTCAAAGTAAAAGCCTTCTAAGAACATCACCCACTATTTTCAACTAAAAGAATCAAAGTAAAAAGATAAACATCTTTGATTGCATCAAAGTTTTTTGGCCTCTTTGCTTCAAGTTCAATTAGATTTTATGCTGCAGGGCTGGATACACAGATAGCAAATAAAAATACATCATGGACCAGAGAACACCTGCAAAAAAAGTTTAATCATAAAAATATCTTTTGCGCAAAAACAAATGTTTTTTTTCCTTTCTTTATTATTCTACATTTATACTTTATCCTTTAAGTTCACTCACTTGATTCAAGCACCTTGTTCAAAGACACCTCAGTGGTTACACCTGAGGGAGGACGGAGTTTTTCCAGCTGTTCCAGGACATAAACTGGTGATTTTACGATTATTACAACTTATCCTTAAAACTTGGAAATTTATTGCAGTCTTCTGTTAGTCTCTGACACCTCTGAAAGTGATTCAAAAGTACTTTTCAACCAAGCTTTGATCAGGGCAGTGATGCCTATGAGATTGTGTAGCAGTTTGTCTCAAAAGTGAGGTAACGCACTGCAAACGTCTCCAACGTCCAATTTATTCAGGAAAGACTCACTGAGAGGCTATCTGTATTTTTTTAGGGATGCTCTGAACAAATTCACACCTGGAAACTGTCCAGTACAACCACAATCTGAGCTGCTCCAGTGGTGTAGTTGAGGTTAAGGGCCTTGCTCATGGTTACCTCAGTGACGTTAATGAGGGAGCACTGCTTTTTCACTTTTCCCAACCAGATTTAATCCTGCTGGTCCAGGTGATTGAACGGGCAACCTTGTAATCACAAGTTCAGTTCTCTAACCTTTACGGCCACCAATCATCTTTGCTCCAGTAATATATTGTCACCTGTTTACCCTTTTGTATGCATTTATCAAATAATACATGTCAATAATGTTGCCTTTTATTATGCAGATGACACTGAGATTTACTTTTCTCTATGGCCACAGTCCCTTAGACTTACTCTTACCAATGACTGGTCTTAGCAGTTAATAGCTGGATGCAATTAAAATTATTTAAATTAAACAGATAAGATGGAAATTGTTGCATTTGGCAACAAGAACAAAAGAAGGGAAGTTATCAGCCAGCTTGATACAAGAGCTATAAAGACCAAACCTTTAATCCAAATCTATTTTTGATGTTTTATTGACTCAGATCTGAGTTTCAGCATCAAGGCTGTAACTAAATCAGGATTTTATCATCTCAAAGAAACGGCAAGAGTTAGAGGTATAAGCTCAGTAGACAAGTTTTATCCAAAAAGTTGCAATGGCTTCCAAGGGACAAGAAAATTGGTTGAGACCTCAAGGTACAAATCCCTTACGTTTTAGTGTTTTTCTCCCCTGCTGTGCAAAAAGATATAGTAGGAAATGGATGGCGGCTACATGGTCATAAAAATGCTACATTATTTTTCAATCACTCTCTGTGAGTGTATATGTATGTTTCCTTCAATCTGAGGAGCTACACGCAGCCATTTTAAAAGGAACACAGGAGACAGAGAAAGTGGTACGAGAGACAGATTAATCAGCAATGTCCTATCCCTGCTGACCTGGTACTGCAAACATTAACACATTTGAACGCTGGGCTGTCGTCAAAAGATTCACAGACTCCCTGCTTACCACAATGCTTACCTCTATACAAATACCACTTCTACTACTGATGTCATATCTCATAAAAGGCTGAAACAGAACGCAAAGGTCCCATAGCAACATCTATAGCCACTTCTTTTTTTGTTATTAGCTTTCTTTAAAGGAGAAAATGTATTTCTTAATTTTGCTTCCAGCTTTCTACTGAGCAATTAGTACTACTATTAGTGCTTAATTATAGAGCAACAATAAAAAAAAGAATAAAAAATAGTACAACTTGATTGAGCAGTGAATAAGTAATTGATAAATCTGTAGTCACATCTTCCAGTTATGAAAAAAAAAGGACCCCACTGTTTTTAAAAAAATGCACACCACTCTGGATAAAGCTGCATCTGACAACAGCTGATGGGTAACTTTGGAATAGATGAGTGGGCCATTGTTCCTGAAACAGATGCTGTGTCGACAGCAGGGCGAAAAACAATCCTGTAACGCAAGATAAGAGCTATCTGTGATCTCATTAGAGGTGGTAATGTCAAGCTAGTGAGGTATAAAATGGCTCTGCCCCAACTATGATGACAGGGCACTTATGGAATAAGATACAGTAAAAATGTTGAGTCATTTGTGGTGGAGCTCAGACTGTATGAGGGGTTTTCTTTTTTTTTCTCGTGTCAGTGTATGTATTGATTTTCAAACACATCATTTATGTGTTCATTCATGTACATAACCACAGTATGTCAGTTTCTTTTTCATACACATGTACCTTTCTCTTTGGCAAATAACTAAGCACAATCACACAAACAGGACTGCATATATGCATTAACTTTCTCTGACATTCTCTCTCTCTCTCTCACACGCACACACACACACGCATTTGCCATTTGAATGCAGCAAGTGAGTCCTCCTCTCGCTCTGGCTGAGTGGGTGACAGGTTGGACAGCACCAAGGTCAGCCAAGAACATGACCACTGTACAAAAGCTTGCTTTGATACGACTTTGTTTTCTATAATGCATTGTGGATTGTTGCAAGCACAATTTTTGACAAAATAGGAATTGCATACAGTGATACAGAGGAACAGGGAGCTTTGCTAATTGAAACTATGTGTATGTGAAATGTCATCAAGCATATATTAACTTCCAGGGCTCAACAGGCCATCGTTTTGCGCTAATAATAACCAGCATGTAAACATTTCCGACAAGGGGAATAAAAGGCAGCAAGACACAATCGCAGCATCGTGTTATTACAAACCGATGACAGCTCCACAAGAACTCAGGTGTGAAAACATATGTAATTTCCTGGTGTGTATCTCATTCTAACATAAGAATTCAAACCATCATAGAAAATTAGACAATTGAGCAAATTCTAAGATTTTTTTTTTCATTCCTGTTGTAAGGAAAAAAACACATCACATAGAGTTTTAAGACATTTTTGCAAGGTAAGTATTGTGCAGTCACTTTAGCCCTTCCTCCATTCTGCCACATGCATATATTTATGAGCTAAACATAGCCTTGCTCAGGCACTTAAGAATAATCAAAGAGGCAAAGAGATCACAACAAGCCTCATCCTTGAAATGTTCATGCACGCCGTATGCACATGTCAAGATTTCCCTCGTCTGACTCCCAAATCCTCATCAACTAAAATCGCACAAAACCTTTTGTGGTTCGTGTTGAGCTTAGGCTACAAAAGAGTGAAAAAAACAACATTGTGAAAATAGAAGTTACACAATGTTTTTGTTCATTTTTTTCTTCTTTTTCTCAAAACAAATTCAAAAGAACATACAAGAAAACATTGAGTGAGTTGTCTTTTCAAGGCTATTGTAACGCAGACAACCCTGTAGAGGTATTGTGATTTGTGTGTATATGTATTTATGAATGGATGTATTGGGTGTGTTTCAGAGAAGGCAGAGGAAAAGGGAAAGATGGATTATACATTGCTAAAAAGAAAAGAAAGTAAAGGATAAGAAGCAACAGGAAAGATTGGAAGTATAAAATGGAATGGAAATCAAGTCAAAATGGCAGAGCTGTGAGCAGAAAGTACTTTATGGATGGGTGGAAGGGTGGAAGGATGGATGGATGGAAGCAAAGCAGATGACTCACCATCAATCCTGCTGACCAGCTCCTCCAGAGCCTTGACTTTCCTCTGGATGCCTGGCTGGGCAAATGTATAGTTGTCCTAAGTAGAAGAAAAACCAGATAGTCAATATGGACCAAGGCTCCATCTATAACAGTGAAAAAACTTTAAGTAGTTGGTCGGTTATATGCACTTTTATAAAAGTTTAACTTTCCTTGACTCCAATAGTGAAAAAATGCGGAAATAAAATCGATTACAATCTATTGTAGAACTCATTACAAGAAACAACAAGGAGCACGGAGGTCAGAGCAGTAAACGGATAACACTCCTGTGAACCTGCAAAGATTATGTAACAAAAAAGTGCAAGGAAAGGCAATAAAAAACATGAGCTAAGGGGATCATAAGAGTATCAAGCAGATATTTATTACATGAATATTTGTCATTCTTTTGTAATTTCTTAGACAAGCTGTGAAACTGATCCCTGGTCAGGAAAACTTGCATCATTTGTTTTGCATTGACTTTTTGCAGCCATCTGGCCCGAGAGAGTGCATACTCCAAGTGTTTAAAATTTCACATTTTCACTTCGAGTATTCATTTTCAGAGAAGTGCAATAGCCTTTACAGATTTGAAGTTATGGCCAGGCCTCATTTCACACCTCACACAAAGCCTGAGCCATCTTTAAAAATTGTAAATAAAGAAAATAGGCCGTCTAACTAGCACTGGCATGACAAAACATGTGCGGGTCTGGCCTTGAAGACAAAGCAGAGGGCTGACTGTGAATGTGGCTGTAAGAACATAACAGGTGAGTTGTGAATGTGTCCTGGCCTCATATTTAGTGTGGAGTGGCAAAGAAAACTATTTTTTTTATAATAAAATATCGAAAAGTGAGCTGATGGCTGAGGTTTTCATTTCACTGTTCAAGCAGTTACTGTACATTGTCTGGATAATGCTTTCTTCTTAACAAAGCCTCAAAATGGGATTCTAGGAGCGGGATTTATAAAATTACACGTAAGACCAAATAAAGGGAGATGGACACTTTGCACAACCATTTAGGACACAAGAAACATTAAAGCTGCAATATGCAACTTTGGGGATCAAGCTAGTGGCAGCATGAGACATAAAATAAATCCACTCTGCTTCACCCAGTCCTTCAGGTATTTATCATTATGAAATTATAATTATATTAGTTACGAGCAAAGTTAGTTAGTTAATCTGATATTCTGATTATTCACATAAGTTACATTTTTCAAATTTTACAGTTGTTCCTCTGCAAACCTAAATTCTACATGGGTATAATAATAATCTTGATTTGAAACAAAACTGTTTTTTATTTTAATTATTTAATATTTAATTTACCTTTCTGCCAAATTTCTTATTAGGAAAACTGGATATTTTGACATCTTAAAATGTGTCTGATACCATATATTGAAATGACTTTAAAATATTTTAGGTCTTTTTTGTAGGACAGAAATACAATAACTGAACCTGAATATGATAACAAAAGTGAGCGGGTTCAGTTGGTTGAACCTGCAGAATACAATACATGTGAGAACAACACATAAGCATTTTGTGTGTACGTGCACAACCACACATAAAACGGAGATTACATTTCCTTGAGGGGTCATTTCAGTGTGGCTGGAGAACAGCTGATGTGGCAAACTTTCCAACACATGTAGAGAGGGGGAGAGAAAATGAGAAGGAGAAAGGTAGAAAGAAAGTGGAAGAGAAGTCTTTTAGCAATAAACAGCTCCAGTTGTCCTTCAGGCTCAGCAGAACCAAGGCACGTGTCCCAAAACAGTGGCTGGCAGTATAGAAAAACTGCATTCTCTATTGCCTTTGTTTGTCATTCATCCAACTATAGCAGCTTTCCATCTTTTCCAACCCTCCATTGTCCCTAAATGTAATATAACCTTTTGTTTGATCCTTGTCAGAAGCTATTTAAGCAGATGATGTATGAGAAAGAACTTCAAAATCTTCATCTCTGCTTTATCGTCCCATCATCCTTCTTCCATCCCTGCTTGGTTTCTTTTCATATTTCTCCGTCCTACATTTTCATCATCTCACTGACCTTAGTGTTCACTTTATTTTTTGCTAATTCTTATTTTGTGTATCGTCTCCATCTTCTGCCATGTTTCTCCACCTCTCTGGCTTTCCTTTTCTCCCTGTGTCTTTTTCCACCACTCCAGTATTAATGTGGTTAGGCGCTAAGCAAGTGTGAGGGCCACTACAAGTAATTACATTTGCATTATTGAAGCTTCTGGCTTTAATCAACTGCCCTACCTTGTTTCTTTCTCTCTTGCTCACCTACTTCCTCTTTCTGCATCTCGTCCATGTCTCAAAATCACCTCTTTGCATATTCTAGTTATACTTTCTATTTAAATTCTGCCTCTGTCTCTTGTCAAATGCTCACTTCATTGTTTTTTTGCTTGTCCAAGTCTTGCTCTCGCTTTCTTACTATCACACGCATTATTTTGTATCTCTTTATCATATATATTTGTCTCACACTTCCCTGCCACCTGTTCAGTCTGACACTATTTTCATTCTTCAACTTCTAAAATGATTACTTGTTGTTTCCGGTGACATCATAGATGTTATCTTACTTTCTATTATTTTCTGGAGAAAACAACAATGGTCAGTGTGGACTGAATAGAATAAACAGAAGATGGACCAGGTTTGTATAAGCAGCCACAGCACAAAGCCTGAACAGTCAAACGTGGGAGGACTGGACATTTTCATTCAACTGAAATAGTTTTAGCCAAATCTTAAGTATGTTCTTTAAAACTGGAAATAAATGTTATTTTTTACATTTATTGTCTCATCCAAAATACACTTTGTGTATCCTTGAAGTCTAACAAATAGACTGAATGCATTTCCTGTCTCACAAAAAAAGCACTAGTAAAGGTCACAAACTCCACAGGGTGTCTTGAATAAACTGAACATTGAAAATCTAGCAGTATGTGAAGTATTTACACTATCTAAATCTTTACAATACTTCTTATTTTGTAAATTGATTTTACCTTTATTTAAGGTTTGTAGCCTCTTTTAGAAAAGGCAAAATTCAACTAGCAAGAAAACTTGCATATGTAAGATACAACATAACAGCACAGAACAGTTTGGATGTGCTAAGAATAGACAAGAGTACAGAAAACAGTTATCTGTGTTCACGAGACTGAGAAAAATAATCAGTCACCATAGAGTTTACAATGGCCTTGAGATACCAAATGATTTAATTTAATTCTCCTTTGCAGGTTATTCCAAGTGTCTGGTGCAGAAAAGGTGAACAAACTGTTGACGTTCTTTCAACATGACTGCAAGAGAAATGTGTTATTATTGCTAACAGTCTTCAAATGGCTTCTTTTACTTTTAATACTCCGGTTAATTCTACTGTATATTCTTTCACAGTTTTTAAGTTAAGTTTTTTAATTTACAGTAGTCAACATTTTTAAGCAAGACTTTTAATATTATTCTCTTTTACTATTTTGATATACAGCTCTGGAAAAAATTAAGGGACCACTGCATGAAAGCTGTGATTGCAAATCAGGGTTATTCCACCAAATATTGATTTCTGAATACTTCCTAAGTTAA
>JAUMHL010000016.1:5812649-5848491 GCA_032362345.1 Sandelia bainsii
GTTATGTTGTCAGTAGTTTATAGAATAAAACAAAAATGTTAATTTTACTCAAACATATAACTTTAAATAGCAAAATCTGAGAAACTGATAATTTTGCAGTGGTCTCTTAATTTTTTCCAGAGCTGTATCTACTTTACTTCAAATTAAAAAAAGGAAAAGATTGGCACACTTCTTTCTCCTCTAGTTATATAATTGTAATTTATGTAAGTTATGTAACTGTAACCAAATGTAAAAAAAACAAAACAAACAAAAAAAAAAAAACATGGTAATGCATTTGAGGGTCAGGAGGTTTTCAAAACTCCTGTCGGTCTGTGCTTTCAGGTGTGCACTTTCTTTCCTCCCTTCACTGCCCTCTGTCCCGCTTTTCTTCTTCTTGCCCTCCATTCTCACCAAATTCTCCATATTTTGTCCTCCTTTCTCCATTTTCTTTATGCACCTCTATTTGTCTCTGATCTCTTATAAATCTTGCCGTTTCTTCTTCATCCTGCTCTCCTGCTTTATCTTTCCCTTGTTTCACTTCATCCCTTTATCAATCTCTAAATCTCACTTTCTATTCTCCATTTCAATGTCTGTTTTCATCACTTTGATGGTGCTAATGAGGCTAGACTTGACTAAGTGTTTTGAACATACTATGATGTCTCCTCTACGATGTTGTGCTCCCTGGTGTTTAATTTGTTCCATGCTGTATTGCATTTTATTTTATGACTGATTGTTGTTTAGCTTGATCAGTTTTTTTTTTTCTTGAGACACATTTCTGTAGAGGACAAGTTACAAATAAAATGTTTTGCTTTCTTCTCTTATTTCCTCGCCTTCTCTCCTATTCCCTATCCTAATCCCTCTCCTTTTCTACTGCTTTCACTCTCTCACTTACTTTACTCCTTAATATTTTGTCCTATTTTCTATTTTCTCCCTTCTTATGCCTGTCCCTCTTCCACTCACTTCCTCTCTTTGTCAAATACAATATGTTGGATCTTTGATCAGCTGAGGCAACAGGAGGAAATCAACTCACTCCTTCATTATTCATACATTTTCCTCTTCTCCTGCCATCTGTCCATCCACCACATCTGACCCAGCAAGTAAGTCAAACTGCCCCAGTGCAACCACTTGAACGAACAGGCACATAGCTCACAAACACAAATTCTGTGTTTCTCTTTCTCAGCCAGGTGTCAGCAGCCTCTTGTTCTCTCCTTCTATGTTCTGTCTCTCTCTCTGTCCCTCTTCTCTCTCAGTAAGATGAATCAATAGCTCCTCTTCACCTCTCAGTCCTTTCTATTAGAGACAACAATGGCTCCACGCTGGACTAAGATTGCCTCCTATTGTGGCACTGGATGTCTATCAGCAAGTTGGACAGAACCAACACAACAACATCACAAAGATATGTGTATGTGTGAGAAAGACAAAGAGACATAAGGACACAGAAGAGACTGAGAAAGAGAGAGATGACAGGTCAAGATAAAGTGTAGGTAACAGACACACAGTGTTGTAGAAACGACTGAAGGACAGAGCAATAATCTGTCAGCCTCTGGTATGCGTGAATGTGACGAGGAGGGAAGTAGTAAATGAAAATGTGAAAGAGATGACAGGTTGTTTGTATAACTAAAATTGTGATAGAAGATATTTGTTCAAGACTCGTTTCAAAATTTCTCTATAATTTTACTAATGTAAAAAAAAATCGAAGAATCCAAATGTCTATTATTTGATGGCTATGCTGCACATTTCCCTTACTGCATACATGAATCATCTTCCCAGTGACTCTACACACCAGAAGTGCACCCACAAACGCACCACCAAAGGCGCTACCCTGGATCTAGCTGTTGTATGCACTTTAACACTATGGCCGTAGGAGCTCGAAGAACATATGGTGATGGGAAAAGAACGTCACAGGAACAGTGTGACAAGATGTCCACATTTGGACCCAATTACATAATATATATAATATAATATGATTCAAAAGTGAACATTATAGGAGTACGATTTATTGCAGAGCTGTTCTATGCGGGGGGGTTTTCAAATGTGTATGGGGTTTTTTTCCAGATTGTGTGATTTAAGAAAAAATTAAGGCCATTACAACTATTCACTTTACTACAGTTAGATGTAATTTGCTAATCTCGTTCCATCTTTCCATACTCTCCGCACCAGACAACCTCTGTGCAAAGTTTGGAATCATAAAACCTCACTTCATTTTGTTTTTATTAGTATTTTCTTTTAACCTAAAACTACTTGGATGAATCTTATCTGAACACAGTCTGATACGTGAATATGTTTATTCTTAGTTGGCTGTCACTAAAACTAGGAGCTACAGGACTGAGCTGCTGCTGAGCTTCTACAGCTATAGCCTGTAGTCTGAAGGCAGTGAGACTTAAGGTATATTAGCAGCACAAAAAGATAGGTCACAACCAGTCAAAGTCATCCACATGATAGTAAAGGTCTAAAATTAGGCCAATTCATGCATGAGGCTGGCTATGGCACCTATATTGTTTTTTGATATTAAGACAATGTGTCAGTAAAACATCTGGAAAAACTGGGCCTGATTATGATTTACAGACAAGTTGGTAAAATTGCAGACAAGAGTTGTTGGGATATTTCACTAAAACCTGTCAATGTCAATCAATCTTATGATGGTGCTATGGGAAAAGCTGTGTGCTGTGCTGAAGGATGGTTAACGGATGGTATGGACATGATGGTCTGAATGGTATAACCACTTTACATTTTCTTCCTTGTGCTATTTGTGAATGTACAGTTTATAAATGTTTTCCTATATCTAACAGATAAACTGGAGGAGCTTGAAACCTTCAATCTAAAGAAACAGAAAGAAGGTGACAGAGAACGCGGTATAAAGCCAATCAGAAACAAGCATACCTGTATGCAAGGCCAACAAAATCCGATGTCTCTAGCTGGAGAAACCAAGTTTACCTAATTTCTTTCTTTACAAAACACCATATTTCTCATGTACGTTAAAAAAACTAAATCAGGTCACTGAAGCTTGTAACATACTGTTATTACCTATCTCTTCGACAATTCAATCTGGAGAGGACACAGGGCCAGGCATCATTTTCAATATAAGAAAGAATATTTTACTTCCTTCACACTTACAAATTGGTTTATTTATAGTATTTTCTTTGTGAAACGGCCTATTTACCCAAGAGCAGCCCAATACGGATAATTTAGAAGAGCAAATGTAAAAGCTTTATTTTTCCCCTCACATCACAAGAAAGTACATGCAGTTAATAAACAAGTACTTCGAGACTGCCTCAGAGTATGAACTGTGCTGTAGAAAAGAAGCCTTCCTTGCCTTACGTGACCCCTAACATGATCAACACCATTTGTTTCTCTGCTAACAAGGTTTTCATCAAACAGAACTGCACATTCTTTTCTTTATGCCACTCTTATTACATAAATTTCTCCATCCATGCTTGCTGAGCTTGATTTTCCAGCCCAAGCCTTTATCCTCACCTCCTCCCCTCAGCAGCTGTTACTGCTTCCATCTCCACTGGCCTACATGTAAGCTAGTTTAGCTAACATGTTTTCATTTAATCTGCAGAAGAAAAGGAAACGATGAAGGGAATGCATGTATGATTCACACAGAGGGAGGTGAGTGTGTTAAAGTCTAAGTTCTTGAACTGCAGTTACATTTACAGAGACTGCAATAAGGCTTGGAAGACAGACAATACAAACACATATACAAATATGCTGTCAAGCATCACACACACACATGCACCAGCTGGCAGATCACTTCTCCTGTTGTGTGTGTAAGTGGTGGATTGAATGACAGCCCAAGGTGACGGTGGGAAACCCTTGGGGAAACCAGAACAGGACATGGCGTCTGGTTTGGTCTGTCTACCGTCTGCTAGACATCGGTTCTCGGACCCCTGTTCCCACTCGAGGGAGACACCGTCTCTAGCTGGCACCGTGGAAACAGATGGTTGCCTTGACAATGACCAGACACCCTCCGATTGGCTAACGTTCTAAGCAAGGGGCTGAAGGAAACTCTGATAAGGAGTTGCAAGAGAGAGAGCTGTTGAATTTAATCTTAGTTTAGTAGTATGGAGTGTGGTGTATTTATTAAAGTTGTCTATTTTAATATTAACTGCAGAGGCTCATGTTGTTTGAGTTAATTTGTGTCCAAACATCAGATCGTTCATCTGAACATCTCAACTTTACAAGATGCTGACATGCAGTAGCTGGATCAATATTATGTATTAAATATTCCATTAAAACCTTCTAATAAAACAAATTCTTGTAAACAAAAGAATATGTTCTTCATGTTCTACACTGTGTGGCTACAAATATGAGTGACTCTGATTGTAAAAATTTTAAGTGAAGCTAAATTTAAAAAAAAAATTCCCCCGCTGAAAGGTAATGCACTGTCAAGTATCAACTAAAGGTTAGCAACAGTCTCCCAGATGCACAGACTATGGACCCGATCTTCCTCGTTACCTTACGTGCTGAGCTGTATGTGCCGGCTCCAGACTTCCCTAAGTAACTTGCATCAGTACAAACCCTGGTACCAGCTTTCATATGGACTCACTCTCCCTCTATACTTTTCATAGATACTGGGTGGCCCTCTGTACGCTGAAAAATGCCCACAGTGGACTCTTTTTAGCCTGTTAGCTTGTTTTCAGTACACCTGTGTGATTCCTGCTGCCTGCAGACTTATGAGACTCACTGCTGATGCTTAAGGTAGTTACACAGCTTTAGTGCCTGCTAGTGTTAATATTTGTCTTGCATTTTAGTTAAATGATACTTTTGTTGTCTCCTTATATCTGCTATGGTCAGGACAACATACAAGTTAAAATATTTTTATCTACTGTAAAAAATACACAAGAAGCATCAACACAGTTGTCACATTAAATAAGTAAAACTAGTTCATTTCATACATTATTAGCTTTCTGTAGCTCACAGCTTAATTTTCAAGGAGGATAATGATGCAAACTGTCATGTTAATGTGATCAGCACTCTTGTTGCTTAAAAGGTGTGCAACAGCCAGTACTAAAAAATTACAAAAATAAAAAAAGCCAGATGAATAAAAGTAAATTCAACACTTCTCAACAAGTTCTCATCATGCCACAGACTAGAACGTCAAACAAAGTCATTTGAACCAAAAAAGAGTCAGAGATATTTTCACGATGAACCTCTATTTGTCAAGACTAACACTGAAATATAATAAGTTCAGATCCCTGGGTGAAATTAAATTTCTCAAAGTTAGGTCCTGGACTGGAAAAATACACATTTCAGAGCACCTGCTGTTAAAGGCATATCTGCAAAATTAGCATAAAAGGCAGGTTTTCATCTGCTGGCTTTAAAACTGAGAGCCCTCTGGGGTGTGCTGGCGGAATAATGGACTTTTTAAAACTTCATTTCCTTCTCTGTGCATTGCAGGTAAGACATGGGCTCACTGGTGCGTGGACACCAAAAACTGCTAAGTGCTGCATGCAGCGGTAGGGAGTACCTCAGCTGTCTACACTGTAAAATTATCTAAATGAAATATTATTGTTTAAAGTCATCAGTGCATTTAAATCAACAACACAGTATTGGGCAGAGATGACAGTTCAATTTGAACTCATTGAAACACCAGATATGGAACCACTTTAACAAGTTAAATTAGTCAAGTTAGCCAGAGGCACTGTCCAATTTTGCACAGTACAAGACTAATCAGCTGCTGTAACTGGGGTAATACTGGGGTCAACTTAACATAACTATGTAAGAAATGGGTAAATGTACTGATCTATGGAAGTATATAGAGAATTTGAACATGACTAATATGTCCCCTTCTAGACCAGTAGATCAAGGTAGCTCTGTCATGTTTTCTGATCATGTCAAGACTAGATGTGGCAACTTTGGGCACTGTTTGATGTGTAAATGGGCTGAGAGCTGTGTGCTGTTATGTAGCTGATTCTGTTGTTAACACACATTCACCCACATGAGTGCATGTCCATTTATTACTACTTTAAAGGTCACACCAGCACAGAAGTACAACTGTCTTCACTCATAAACTCCAGCTTTAATTTAATCAATAATAAACACATAAAATGTGTTGTGGTTATATGTCTTGCAATCCCTAGCCATTAAAGAGGCACCCAAAAAGTACGCCCAAAATTTCACTGCTTTTGAAGTATAAATACTAACAAGAAAAGTTCTCTTGTTCAAGGTATTTCGACAAGTCATTCTGATTTTGTCAACAGGGATTAGAGTTGCCTGGAATCAACTGATGTCTACCTTTTATCCCAGCCTGGTCCTATGGAGGAAGGGGTTGCAGCACTGCCAATTAAAGCAGCAGCTCATTAGAGAAGCTGCTTAAGTGAATTGACAGCCAAAATAGCCTGTTCAGTTTCAAGTTGGGAGAAAGGCATAGTAGTTAAACACTAAAAGCAGAGCTAACGGCCAATTTAGGGTTCTAAAAAGAAAAGAAAAAAACTTTCAAAAGTCTTTGCACGGTACACCGAGTAATTATATAAAATTGCAGGAAAGGAACACAGCTGTGGTTTACGGATGAATGGGAGAAAGTATATTTCTCTTCACAGAATTTCCATGTAGTGGTTTTAACCCTTCTATTTGTGACTTTGTTTCTGCAGCATGATGCAATTAAATCCCTAATTTAATCTCTTATTATCATTATTAATATTTACCTATAGTGTTCCAAAACAAATGGGCACAGTGTGGCACCAGTTTCAGAGGAAACACTGGATATACAAGGTGCTTAAAAGGTAGTGAGTAAATGTAACTGCATGGACAGACTCTCCCTCTCTCTAACCCCAAGACCAGCACATTCAGGCCCTCAGTTAAGTTTAATAGTGTATAGTGGGTGTGAGAGGGTTTGAGACGAGGTCAGAGCAAGGATCACCAACTAATTACGGTGCTGAGGCACTCAGCCTCCGTCAGTTTGTTTAGAAAGCATTAGGGGGGAAACATGGTCTTCCCTGGTGCATTGCACATAATTAGTTTGGAGCCAAGGTCACACACAAACACAAGCGTGGGGACAAACATCACCCATGCACATACAAAGCGTACACAAAAACACACGCTCTGTTCTTCTTTCTTACTTCCTCTGCTCTCATTCTTTGCTTTCTTTCTGTCTTGCTCTCTCAGGGCACCAAGGTGCAGTGTCTATTAATTTCTTAAATGAATAGCCTACCAATTGATAGTTATTTATGGGTGTTCACATCTATGCAGACATATCCTTATTATTAATTACCTTTAGTGCAGGGTAAACAATATTAAATATATGTTTTATACAGAGAAACTATTAAAACATAGCATTTTCTGCCATTTGAACTTTACTACCAAGATTAAAGGTGTTTCTTTTACCCCTAAAACACTAATTTCCAAACAGCCATAAGCATTTCATCTAATCAATGCATTTAAAGACTAGCTGCTGTGGCCATTCTCTTTAAATTAGGGTCATTGGCCCAACTAGGAAGAATTGGCACATGCTTTTTTAACTGCTGTGCTAAAGCATGGTCAGAAACTATAACGCTACAATTAGAACCAAACACACTTTTGGTATGAACGGAAAGTAAATGTGAACTGCTAAAATGTGGCAAAAATGTTGACACGGCCCACAATTCCTGACAGCATAGTAGCAACTGCAAAGGCAGAAATTCAGCTTTTTGCATACAAATTTGTGCATTAATTCAGCACTAAAAGATATGGTTAAAACAATTTTAGAAAGAAGGCAGAATTCAGGATGCTAAGTAACAGCAGCTCTGTTGACGGCAAATCCACCACCAGCCCAGGCAGGCACATTTGGAATTGGAAGATGGCTTAATCATGACCGCTGAGAGCGAGGTCGATTAAGAGAGCTTGTGGGTAAAAGGGTTTGGGAAGAAATGATGAAACAAAATGAAGTTTGGTGCTGCGGTCTGTGTGCAGTTATCTCGTCTCCAGACACTCAGGCCTGCATTAGAATATGCAAGACAATCACATTTCTTAAACTTACACAGAAAAGCCCTTTCATGCATTATGTTTACACTGTTAGACAGGTCCTGCAGGCTTTACAACAGAAAGGAATGTCCACTACCTAAACACTTCACATACAAATCTGCAGTGGTATTTTATGCCATGCATACATACAGTGTTCAACAAGGGTGACTACAAGCCTGGTTATAAAATGTCACTAAAATGTTAAAAATTAATTACAAATCTAGTAAAGTCTCTTCAGCAGAAAATCAGAAGCGGATAAATTATTACAGCTTGCCTGCCTTTTTCTGATGACACATTCAATCCTCCTTGGAACAGGTGACACCGGTGCCAGAAATTTTGTGTCACAGATGATTCTTTTCAGCTCCTCTTTGCTGGATGGCTTTTGTTGCTTTACCTTTTAAAATACTCCAAAGGCATTCTTTTGGACTCAAGTTTAGAGACGTGCTTAGACAGGTCATACTTGCTTTTTTCATCTTTGAAGACTTGTGTGATTTTTTTGCTGTGTTTGGCATCATTGTCACATTGAAAAACTCCTCTCCTGCCAAGCTTCTTGACACCAGGAGTTATTTAATTTGGTATCTGAGTATACAAACTTGCACTCATAATGACATCTGTAAATCACTGTCATAACAGATTGTGATCTGTATTTTCAACATAGTCTATTTATCAGCAATATCTTACTGATATTGCAAACATATATTGTACATATGTATATTGCAAGTGGTGTACACAGATAGGTGTATACAGAAAAAAAAACTGTACTTTTTCACACTTTACAAGTACTGAGGACTTTGTAGCAGTTGAGTGAGTCTCCCCTCTAAACATATCTCACATGGAACAGTTAGCGTATGCTTATGTATCTTCTACTTATGGTGTGAGGTACCTGGATGTGTGTCTTTGTTAGTTCAGATGACTTTGATATGTAAATGTACTACATGCAAGTACAGCAGTGCTTTTCCACCAAAAATTCCAGGAATACACATTTTCAAAGAACTAATGCCAGTGAGGTTTAAGCAAATTAGTATGCTGACATATCAAAATTACAGCATCACCTTTCAACTTATTGTTGGTCCATCATTTGTAAAATCTCCTAAGCAGTTGCATGTTAATTATTATTGGCCACAAACTACAAGCAAAGCAATATGTTTTCATTTGTAGGGCTTGACAAATGCAGAGTATATAACAATGATGCAGAAAGCGTAAGCATACTTAACCTATAATGTATTCAAGCAGTCTACAAGCAGCCCAGAGAAGTAAAATTCCTGGATAAAGCGGGCCATCAGACATGTTTTCTGTATCTCCATGTCCACCAGGTATACACGTGACAATCAGTCTTCAAATGTCATGTTGTTATGTTCAATCATAAATTGAAAAAAACACAGATTTTCAACTTACAATTACAGACAACAAAACCAAACCAGCAGTTTAACATTTAAGAACTGCAGAGTCCTTGGTGTTTCCTCACTTTTGATCGAAAAATTACAATTAACTTACTGTCAAAATGTTTTCTGCCAATTTACTGAGTAATTGACAGTAATTAATCCTTTTAGCCATAACAACTTTATACTGTAAAGGCTTGTTGCTGCAAATTTGTTCTAGGATCTGCTTTCTGCCCAACATTGGTCAAAAATTTTCTAATTAAAGTGCTCGCTGTGGCTTTATTACAGTTAAGCAGTAAATAAACAGAAGAGGAATGATCATCTCTGCTGACCATAGACCAGATCAGAGAAGACTACAATCATACCAAAACAGTAAGCAAAGGAAATGTAGAAGGAAAAGAGTACAGACAGACTACAGTGGGAGAGTAAGCATGTACGTATATGTGGGTATTTTGATCAGTTTGTTCTGACACAGGCTACATCTTCTCTCACACATGCTTACCTGGATGCCATCCAACAGTTTGCTCATGCACCAGTAGCTGTCAGCTTCAATGTTCCTCAGAGCCTCTTCCTGAAGACTGGACACGTCAAAGTTTTCTACTTCCTCCTCTAGAGAAGAGAAAAGAGAACAGAAAGAGAGTGTGAGAAATAAGCAGTGCAGGGGAAGGAGATGGACAGACGAAAAGGGACATCGAGACGGGTGAAAGAAAATGGGAGGGAAAGTTTAAAAAAGAGGTACTGAGAGAGAGAAGGAACGGAGAAGAAGAGCAATTCAAGCCGACACAGCAGGGGCTCTGTCATGATGGTGTCATAAGCCCACCATTCAGACGGGGGCACTGGGAGGACAGATTCAACGGGGAGAGTGAGAGCAAGGGAAAGGTTGGGTTATGAAAGAAATGGAAAGAAAGGAAGATGTTGACAAATAGGAGCAAAGGAATAAAGGAGGGATGACGCAATGGTGGGAGTGTGGTAGGGGGGTTAGGGGGTTGGAAGAAAATAAAAGCAGGCTAATAAACATGGTTCAACCTTTTTCCATGGCTACAGTCTGATACACACAACATATACATCTTTTTTGTGATTTGAGGCTTGGCATTTGATTGTTTATGCCATGTGTAAATTGCTATAAAAATGTGCAATTGTGGAGGTTGAGGAAAAAAAAGGAAGCAAGCAAGGTTGGAAGAAAAATAGTTTGTATTAAGTAAAGCAGAATAAGGTTCAGACGTTTCCTAAAGTGTACTGCAGACAGCACAGAAAGAGCAATTTCCAAGCAGCGAGCACACCGAGTCCCCAGTCATCTCCAGCGGGTGACTTCAACGATGGGTGTCATCAGATGTCATTAACGGCAGCAGTGTGTGACGGACTGCAGGGACTCTGACGGGCTTCTGACAAGCCACTGACAGCCAGTGGAGAGGAGATGGGACGAGGCTGATTAACAACGATCTGGAGAGAGATAGAAGAGACAGGGCAGAGAGAGAGAGAGAGAGACAGAGAGAAAGCACAAGGCCCAGGGAGAAACAAAAGCGTGTATGTGCGGCCATATTAACAAAAATCTAGTGTACGTATGTATTAATGTGGGTTTGTGTGTATCCTTAATATACAAACACATACAGGCGCGCACACACACAGGACCTGGAAGCTCTGCTTGGTAGCCTTGGCAACCCTAGCGGAATGTAGTCAAGGTTGTAATGAGCATGCTCAGTCTGACAGACAGATAGACAGTGAACTGGCAGTGGGCCAAGACTACAACACCACCAACAACTAGGCTGGTTTGCAGTGTGTGTATCCTCTCAAAGATGGAAAAAAACTGGACAGAGAGGCTATGTGTCCTTTTCAGCGAGATGTTTCACCCTATCATATCAGGGCAGATTGTGGTGTCTAGACGTGCAGAATTCTAATTTTGTTTGCATAGCTACCAGATCTTTAATATCAGATAAGGACGAGGTCAGGGGCTGAACTGTGATTACATGTCAGTAGAGTTCAGTCTGTCCACAATACTAAATGTAATACATCCACAGGCCACATGTAACAGCCATCATTAGTGCAAAAGTACAGCGATATAATCTCATACAATCCAACTTTTGGTATGAGATATAAAAAAAACTGTTGGCAATGAGAAGTGTAAACATATTCAGAGAGGAAGATGAAGAGGTCATCCACCAAGAAAATATTATGAGTCAGAGAGTACTGATGAAACTCACAATATTTCTAGTTTAACTGAGGCCAGAGCAGAAGTCAGCCACAATCAACTAGGCCTAAATGCAGCGTTGAAGCATCTGTTGTAACAGAGCGGAGACAAAAGAGACCACCATCTGACCAATTTGAAGCCAGTATTTGATTTGATAGCTCCTGTATAGTGGAGCAGAAGACAATGACAGCACATGAATGCAGGCTTCTCTCTCAGGGATGCTCCAGCGGCAGCATTAAATTTGTAGTTGAAAAGATTAATTGTAAACAGGCTTGCAGACTGGCAATGCGCATGGTGTCATATATGATTAACAAGGTGGAGAGAATGCCACTGTTCTGGAGCTCCGAGAGACCCTGAGGATCCCAAAGTCTCAAATCAGTCTTTGTCATGGCTAAAGCTTTGCTGTTGGGCAGAGTTCCAAACCTGGACCTTGACTCCAGAGTAGATTAGGAGGGACGGTTGCTTCCACGAGTCCAACGGTCGTACTAGAAAATGGACATATCTAATCACAATAACAACGGCACATGAGTGGAAGGCCTAAGAGGAGGAAAGGCCATCTAGCGGGAGTGACTGGATCACAAGGCAACAGTGCCCCCTGTGATCACTGGTGAAAATGCTAACACCAACAACTGGCTTCAAAAGATCTCCCTGTTCACTGTTTTTAAAAAAAATTAATCAATTTAAGTTTCACGACCCACTTGATCCACCTCTCAACTAGAGAGAGAGAGATAAAAAACAAAAAAGGCCACTTTGAATATATCAACAGACCAAATGTCTCAGTTGACCTGCCTCCAAAAGAGAAACAGCTAATTACTTTCATGGGAACCACGTCTCAAAAGAAATTTCTCTCTTAATGATTCCTTTTGGAGTTCTGTTTCCACAAGGACCAGCTGACAATACATGTCTGAGGCATGATCCACGTCTCAGTAGAAATGCTTCACAAATAAGAACCTGGGGAATTTCTGGAAGTTCAAGCTTCAGTGAGTATCACATCAGAGAACAGAGTCTCAGTGGCTTTAATTCTGTGTGAGATGTGCCTCCAAAGCAATCGTTCGCCAAATCATTTTCGCCGGCTGATGGAAAAGCGCGTCTGACACGAACTCACCTCGACAGAAGAACTTGTTTGATACGGCCAACTCTGGTACACAAACAGAGATGCACAGACGGGCATTTTGTGATTGGCAGAACTGCACAGCACGCGCAGACCACAGACACTTGGGAGGCGCTGCCAAGGAGCAGCACATGCATGCACACAAAACAAACACACACGCAAGAAGAAGTGATTACAGAGCAGTAACTGTTTGAAAAGTAGGAATCAGCACAATTTCTTTGATGTTTGGACTTGATGTAACAAGAAAAATGACCACTGCAGAGCTTGTTACACAGGGAAATGTTTAATTTATGAAACAAAATTTTCTCCAACAACCCAAATTTGACGTGAACTATTTTTCTCTTGACATAGTTTCAGCTCTGCTACTTCATGTCTCAATCAATGCACCACTCCCAGCTCTTTTTATACCTCGACTTTCCTCTGATCTCTCCTTTGGCACATCAATGGTTTTCCTCTCTACTCTCCCTCCTCCCTTGTTCCCTCCACTTCTCCTATACAGCCATTTGACATCTCTTCTGTTGCTATTGCTACTCTGCCTCTCCAAGCTGTTCTCCTCCCCCCTCTCTCACCTCTCTTCCTATTGGACACGCAGCCAGTTTCCTGCCAGGCCGCAGGGCTCATTTCCTGTTTGTTCTGGCGCAGGGGGCAACTTGTCCAGAGAGACCAACTGCTTGGTCGCTGCCAGCTGTGAGCACTTGGCACAACTTGGCATGCGGAGTGAGGTTACACCTCCGGAGACCAAGTGCGGGCACCTACATAGACGCGCGCAGAGTACACACAACACACACCCACGCCAGTGTTGCCATCTGCCCTCTACAACTATGGGCCACAAGGTAATGTGATGTAAGATGATAAACGAGCTAGTTTAGCCTGATGCAATCATAAAGTGTGTGTGTGCTGAGCATGAGAGGGAGTGTGTGTCTGTGCAGACAGCAATTGGCAAGAAACAAAACAGTCCTATTTGACAACATTCTGTTGGTTCAGATTAATCACAAGCAAACCTAAGCCGCAGACCGGCAAAGAGAGAGAGAGCACACGATTGGTTTTAACAAGATTTCCCCATCCAAAGCTCATAAATTCAAAAGAAGTGGCGCAGTCATCACTTATCATTTACAGCAGCGGTTCAGGTTAAATCTAATGAATTTAATGACTTACAATTTGGGTGCCAAATCCAAAACATGTCACTATCTGCTCTCCGCCCTCAAAATGGCACCCAAGTGACACAGCCAAAAGCTTGACACTTGAAAATGAAACACACTTTAGCTGCTAGTGAGACATGTAATAGTTCCACCTCCTCGCACCTCTGACACACCACCCACCCCACTTCTTGCTTCGGCTGCAACAACTAAAAAAATTATTTCCCCACTGTGGCACAATTAGCGTGATAACACCGTTGTTAATGAGAGCCGAACATTTTCCAGAGAGGTGGCATTCATACTGTTGGATAATTAAGAAAAGAGTCAACCTGTCAAACCTGGTGTTACCATCACGCACACATACACAGTTCCACATACACACAAATGTGCAGAATCACAGGAGATTTGAGTGCAATGAGAATAGAACTGTGGCAGTGTGCAAAACAAGACGCAAAGATATGAAAATAGACAGCTGGAGGTGATGGAAGGTAGGAGTAGGAGAGGGTGTGTGAAAAAGAGAGAGAACAGGTGGAGGTGATATGAGTGGAGGTGAAATAAGGAAATCTTTGCTTTTTCGTTAAACAAGCCCTTTGTTCCCAGTTATCTGTTTCATGAGACTTACTGTATCTAAAATGTGTTGGTTTCCAAAAAACAAATCAACGAGACGTCATCCAGTGTCTTTATTTCATAGTTCTTGGAAGTTACAAGGTTTGTCTTCAAAGTACACCAAAGTACAAACCCTTGAACTTCAGCCTCATCAGTGAACTCCAACAACGTTTTCATCTCCCACTATCTGCACAGTAAGTCATGTGTCCATACATCAAACAGCAGGCCCCACAGCAGCAAGATAAGTCTTTGCTATCAAGTCTCAAGCTTTTAATACAATATCTGCCTATGTGCAGACATATAATGATCCACTTCCCCTGAGGTAAGATTTTGTCTTGTATATGGAAACTGAAAGTGTTTAATGTTGAGGAAGGACACCACATCGCATTAGTTTTAGCTACCACTGCCAGTGTCTGTGTTCACACTACAAATCCTCCTCCATCGCTGTCCCTCATTCTGGCCTGTGGCACATTTGTGCAGCACAGATGTGTGTGCAAAAGTGTGACTGAACATGTGCGCAGCTGGCAACTTACTCCACAATCGTGTAACCATGGCAATGCCACAGAAATCCAACACTGCTTGGCATAAGGATTGTTTGTGTGTCTCTCCACAGTGATGACATACAGCAAGGGGAGAGGGCACTGACGGCCAACATCACCAATAATATCTGGACCAACAGGATGGGTCCTGGTAGATCCTATCATTAAAAAAAAACTTTTTGCTGAGAAGGGTGAGGGTAGAGTTGCTAAAATACCATTTGGGATACAGAGTTAAGGAGTTAATCTCGATACGATACGATACGATACAATAGAACTTTATTAATCCCTCGGGAAGGTTCCTCCGGGAAATTCAGTGACTAGAAAGGTTGCCGTCACTTCAGCGCCATCTTGACTAAATCTCCTTAACCAACCAGTTGTAGCTTTATTTTTGATTCACATTCTTAAGTAAATTGACTGCATTTCGCACTTTTATGTGAGGTGCTCTACAGTTTAACCCTTATTTACTTCACACTTTCACACATCGATGGCTGATGTGACTGAGCAGTAATTTGGAGATTCAGTGTCTTGCCAAACAGGTGTGCTCTTGCTGCTCTTTAAACAGTAAAATACTTTTGGGTTTTGGACAGTCTGTCAGCCAAAAATTAAAAAAAATTTAAAAATTTAAAAAAATAAAGGAAATTGAAGAAGTCGCTTTGCAAACATTTGAAGTACTGGATTTTAAGTTATTAATAGAACAATTTGGTAAAATAAGGGTACTGTTTTATATTGTTCTACAGTGTTTCCTATATTATTTTGTGTTGTTTTGTTGGCTCTGAGATGTTACATGTGACATAAAACAATGGCAGTAATCCAAATGCTGTTAATGGAGTAGTGTTTATTTGCATTTATATAACCAACAGTCTGACTACTGTTCACCTAACATAATGTTCTTCTACTTTTTTAAAGTATCAGTGTAGTGTACGCAGAAGCATGTTATGCGTCATATGTTGGTTTCCTGAGTTAAACTGGTGTGTGACAAACAGAGTTAAGTTAAGAATTCAATCACTTGCTCTCAGTCATTTCATACAGACTGCTTCTGTTTGCACCAACACATAAACATTTTTAATCATATAAGATGTCCAGTTCAACGGGAGCTGAGGAAAGTATGAGATGAGATGTAAGTGATGGATCAATGCATTAAGTTATTAGTGTGTGTAATTTGTAGGGTTAGTTAGGAAAAAAAGACATTACAGCAATAAGCAGACATTATAGACTGCAGTAGACACACTTAACCAAGCAGGCAGTTGACATGCAGAGTGGTGAGACAGACACCTCCAAACATAATCATATGCTGTGTTCACACATTGTATCAAATGTGCCCACATGTCTAAAATGTGTATATATCTGTGCGTCTTTGTCTGCTTACGTGCATGTACGCACACATGGTCATGATGCAACCAAAAACACCACACACCAGCAACGCGGTAAGATGACTGTTTCAATTGCCTCCAATTGCATCAGGTCAAGCAGAACACATCTCACTGGTGACAGAATGATAAAACTGATTTTTTTTTTTTTCTTTTCCAATCACACGGTTGACAGAGAGAACGAGAAATACAGACTTTGAGAGATCAGAAGCTTCTCATGAGGAGAGCTTCAATTTATGGCTTTTTATAGTCAAGTAATTAACTTAATCTAAAAATATTCAATAAGCCCTGCGATTATTCACAGAAGATAAATCATTTTTTGACAGAACTATTTCTCTGGGTCATTTCGGAGCTCTATTGCTTTTTATCAGGGGCGATGAGAGAATATCTAGTAATACAGGGAAATAAAATCAAGCCAGATGCAGATGAAAGCACAGCTACTGATTTTCAGATTTATAGATATTATTGTCAAGTAGCAACAATGATCTGCATGGGTTCAATGGTTATTTTCACATCAGAGGCCAAAAACATGTACAGTTCTCAAAATGCCATTTAAAGTAAATGTGGTACATGGCTTTGGAAATCGCTAGTAAGGTCGATTTTCTATTTAACACTATGTCACATGTTTATATCATATTTTCTGTCTCTACCTGCAGAACATTTGTTATAGAGCTGAGATGTCCTGTGACATATTTGAATTTTAGGATACGGCTGCACAAGTGAAATCAATTTGTTTAAAATGGTTTAATGGTTTGTTTAAAACACATTTTTGCCACTGAGTTAAAACTTTTTTTTCTATTCTGTTACTACTGTATATACTTTGGGTTTGGGTTTTATTCTATCATAAACAACCTATACACAACAAAAAAAGAGCAACCATGTTCTTCATTTATAAAACTGAAGCACATACATTAACAGGTGAGGGAAAAGTGAGTCATTTTGCATCTGATAAAAGACAGAAAACAATCAAATGCATTGCACACACATTGGGAATAGCCAATACAACAATTGGGAATGTCCTGAAAAAGAAAAACCACAAATGTACTGAGCAACATACACAGAGCAGCCAAGGAAAACGACAACAGCTTGTGACAGAAGCAATGTAACAGCAGTGTAGAAGTGAAAGAAAGAAGATCTGTTTCAATACTTTTGCTAACTTAACATAGATAGGTCATCTAACACAAAAGGTGGTATGTTTTATAGTGGTTCATGTATCTAGGTGTAAACACCAGCAAAAGCTGAAATTCTTAACTTTCATCTCCCAAATGTCTTCAGTGTATAAAAAACACAACTGAATTGGTCCTACTTTATGCATTAGACGTGAGATATCTGGAATACTGAGTCTAACCTCTTAGAAGAAGCAGAAAATAAATATAGAGTGTCAACAATCAAAACTCTGCAAGAAAAGAAAAGCGGAGATAGAGACTGAGGGTCAAAACCACGTGGCTGATTCAATTTCTGCCAGTCCAAATGCTATTACTTAACCCCAGAAACACGGTGATTGCGTTCTAAACCAAATTGAGTAGAAGAGACGGAGACAAAGCTCAAGCCAGGAGAGAGACAAAGAGAGACAGCATCAAAGAAGTTGAAGAACAAATCTCAAACTGTCTAGGGCAAAGTAATGCTTACACTAAGTCAGTAATCTCACAGAATGATTAAAACAGGAGGAATTAGAGAAAGCAAAAGTAGATAAGGAACAAAGTAGAAAAGACAGCGTTCCTGCTGGATGTCAGCAGCTGTGCTCGGACAATCACTAAGCAGCTCATTACAGCTAATAACAGCTGTTAATAAGAAAGAGACTTCGAATAGAAGGCTCGGCCAACAGTGGCCAGACCATGGGGAGAAAGACGCCGATATTAGTTAACCACCTGCTGGCCAAGATCTGCTTCACAGATTGCTCAATCTATAGATGGACAAACATGCAGGCGGATGGATACAAAGACAGAGAAGAGAAGCAACAAAGCAACACACTTCAATCAATCATAATTTTAATACAGTATGAATAAAGTGTATAAAACACTAATTTTCTTTCTTTGATCATTCATTATATAATGGGTCAGCACTGTAAGCCCCTGATGTGAGGGAGCAATTGAAATAAAAATGAGCGCAGCATAGCATACTGTGCCACGGCTGAAGCTCCGTGCCGGTGGGAAGACAGGTGATCACAGAAGAGATATGAGGGAAAGTGGAGAGAAAGGGAGAGATAAAGAGATAAAGAAAAAGACAGAAGATATGTTATGAACATTATTCTGAAAGGGCCAGAAATGAATGTCTTAAGTAAAACAAACTGATATAATGCTAACCAGAACATGTAACTCAGAGAGAATATGACAACGACGTTTCCCTTTCAGCTTTAGACAAGTCTTAAATAACAAAAATGGCTTCTAGTGTCTTTCAGATTTAGGTTTCTGTCTTCTTCCGGCCAGTTCAGACTCAGCTCTACACTCTATATTATCTCTGCTTGTGTCTGTATTCGTGTGTATTTGTGGTACTTCACGTCACCTGTCTGTGTCCTGTGTTTGAGTATGTATGTGTGTCTGTGTGTGTGTGTGTGGTGTTACATCCCTGCGGGCATTTCATCACAGCTGACTGACAGTATGTTTCCATCTTCCCAGCTTTGTCCCTGGGTGCTCCATGTAGCCATTCCATCTGCAATGCTACATTCCCTCTACAAACCTCCACCACCACCACTCCACACACACAGTGACAATGCAGAATCTGGATGTGCCTATTACATGTATAAGAGGTCCCTGCAACACACTTTCTCATTCAACAGAGCAATCTCTTTCTCTGTCACTTATGGTTCTATATACTGATATAGGTTCTCTAATACCCTACTTGTAGTACACTACCAACATTTAGGTTGTCCATCACAGCCAATCCCAGTTACGTTATGCCCCTGTCATGCTAAAATCCATTCTATATCTCTGTAAACATCATCATCTCTGCGTTTCATTTTATTTGAATAAAAATGTAAATAAAATGTGCTGCATATAAAAGTAATGCATCAAATTAAATAAAAGATATAATTATAACCTGTAAATTATATGTTATATTAAATGTTAGCCCTGCTGTTCCCAGTTTAAATCTATTCTGTGTGGAATGTGCATGTTCTGCCTGTGGGTGCTCCAGCTTCCTCCCAGTCCAAACACCTGCCATTAGGTTAACTGGTAGCTCCAAAATGCCCACAGGTTTCAATGTGTGTGTGTGAATAATTTGTCTCCATACATGTATGTCAGCCCTGAGGTAGTATACCACACGTTTCACCCAATGACAGCTGGGATCAGCAACGGTAGCCCTTAATAAGATAAGCAGTTTAGATAATAGATAGATTAGAAAGCACTGAAATCAGAATCACATACTTTATATCATTAAGTGATGTACAAAAACAGCACAGAGTGAAGAAAGTGAAGTGAAGGCTAAGTTAATAACAGATATTGACAGCATACGAATGAGCTCCCCCTTGTTTCTTAGAAACAGTAATCAATGAAGACGTTTTGAAAATTGCAGTTAGTTAGATAATGGCACTTAAAAAAATCTAGAAAGAGGCATGTTGTTCATGTCTCCCTTCTCTCAATTTTATCTCTGATTTAACAGCATTTTTTTTGCAACTTGCAGTGCATGTTTTACGGTCATGTAGCTCAGACAAACTTTTCGAAATAACCTAAACCGCTGAAGAAGAAAAAATAGATGACATAAAAGTCTTACTCCTAAAAGCTGACTAAAAATTGCGTGTATAATTTACAAATGTGCCCTTGGCAGACACCAGTTGCTCTGCATAAGCAGGCGATAAAAAGCATATTGTGAAGTGAAGTACACATTTCTCTGCATTTGTGAAAGCTTAAAGTAGCTGCTTGAGAAAAAGAAAGTGTCTAGGGATCTGAGGAGTCTTTATGGTTTAAAAAGGCAGACTAAAACACACACGCACACACTTCTTCCATAGCAGTATCGGGACTTCCATCATACAGGCATATTGCTCTTCTTCCTCCTCATTCCCTCAATCCCCTCTGGTTGGTTAGACACCTTATCTGTCTCTTTACCTCTGTTTGCCCCTCTCTAAGTGATGTGAGTTGAGTTGTATAAATGTCTAAAGCCTCTCTTTCAAATCCCTTTCCTCAGGAATTCAGATTGCTATTTGAAGATGAGCCTCTGCTTCTGTCGCAATAAAATGCATTTAAATTTTAAAACTTACTTAACCTAGAAATTTCTAGGTTTGCCCTCATCCTTGTGTTCTCAAGGGCTCCAACTCAATGAGCATATTATCCTACTTCTACAAGCATGACAAGATGTCTACAAAATGGTATAAAGTACATCATGATTTTAAAAAAACTAAGTGCACTTTTGTCTCTGCATAAAAAACACTGTGTAAATATCAAAACAATACTGAGTAGTGTTTCCTTTTCCAAGAAAATGCATTTAAGTGTATTGACAATGGCAGGAATGGAAGTTCAATATTAATTTTCCTTTTAGCTTTCTTTTGCTTTCCTCCAACTCCTCAAAATATATGTGGCTCTTTAGTTGCTAAATGTACACTCTGCTAGTCATTAACTTTGTATTTCTGTTCTTTGGTGACATGCCGAAAGTGTACAGAGAACTTTTTGGATCTACTGCAGCTGGAGACAGCACTATTGAGAGCAGAGATAGCGAATTACAGACGTGGACATTTTAAAGATGTTATTAAGCTCTGTAAAGTGGGGAAAACCTGCAGAATTACTTGATGATTCCATATGGGCTTTTCGTTACATGTGACACTTTTCACATTGCACATTTGACCCATTGCTAAAATAAAAGTATTAACAATAGCATCTTTAAGGAACAATCATTTTTCATGTTTTAAAAGATGAACAGGACAATCTATACCAGGAAAACAGCACAAAACCTTAGTATGCATCCTTGTTGGGTATTTAGTCAGACAAATAAACACT
This sequence comes from Sandelia bainsii, assembly GCA_032362345.1. Classification (NCBI taxonomy): domain Eukaryota; kingdom Metazoa; phylum Chordata; class Actinopteri; order Anabantiformes; family Anabantidae; genus Sandelia; species Sandelia bainsii. Next base: position 5,833,818 of record JAUMHL010000016.1, read on the forward strand.
ATATATCAGTATCACTGCTTTCACACATTGATGTCAAACATTTTCTAATCTTAGCAACAGAGAAGCTGTTGCTAGCCACTTTCTGCCTGCTAGGACAAGTACAGCTAGGAAGCAGAGGGTTGTGATGGGGTGAATCAGGCCATTCATCCCTTAGTTGTTAGGAGGAAGGACAGTCTGGCCCAGCTGCTTTCTGACAGCATGGGGGCACTTTCTAACTCGGTCATTTTCTCGTTTTTGAAAATCTTGTTTCCCTGTTCTGTTTTATGTCCCTCTGTGTCATTCTCCATGCCCTCACTCTTTCTCACTCTAAAGTCTGCTAAGAGACACTCTGGCTGTGGTTATTTTCTTCTACTTGTCTCCATTCTGGTTTTGCTTCTGTCTGATTTATGGTCAAACCCACCCCCACCTCTCTGGACTTTCATATATACTGCCTCATCTCTTACTCTCTCTTCTCTAACTTGCTGCCTTCTTCTCATCTTTCTTAAGAGTGGATCCATACTTAGACACTGGCATGAAGATTGCATTATGGATCCACTGGCCAATCAATGGCTGCTCCACATTAAAGAGGACTGGCCACGCTCCTTGGTCCATCCTGACCTGTCCTGGCCTTAATTAGATGAATTTTATTGTTGGCTAATTGGAGAGGCAATACACTGTGGAAGATAGAAGTCAAAAGCAAAGTAATGCCTCTCCACTGGGGAAGAAGAAACGATAGACTCACCAAATCAATTTCCCCTTTGACAATAAGGAGGCCTGCTAGATTGCTTAACAGTCCAAGTGGATACACAACACAACAAATTTAGTGGTATTTTTTTCTTCCATGCCATCAAAAGAGCGTATCAATAATCTACTAGAGAGAATGTTTCAATTCGGATTAACAGTGAGATGTTAATGAATGTGGGCGACAGCAAGAAAAGGAGGAGAGCTGTGAAGACGGAGTGGTTAAAAAGTCGAGCCATCACTCCTCATTGCATCATCAAAAGGTAAATGGAGTGTATGGCAGCTGAATAAGCACTGCAGTGTCAGACCAAGGCTGTTATGTGACTCAGAAAGAGAAGCCAGAGAAACAGAGCAAGAGAGCTAAAAAGAAAAACAAAGTGACAGATAAGAATCTTGTGGAACAAAAGGAAGACAAGTAAACGAACACAACCAAACAAACATATGCAAAGGCTTCTTGTGGGCAGCAGAGCGTGGGTGTAATTTGATATTTTTCCCCTAGCCTACACCTTTCATTATCTGGTGTTGGCAGGCTGCATATACAGACTACAATGTAAAAATGGTTAACAACGTGAGTGGGTGAAAATTTGAATTTACATAAGACTCGCAATTCATATCTTCGAAGATTCTGAACTGATTCACAAATGCTGAAAATCTAATGAAAAAAGGCTGAACTTAACCAAGAGGGCACAGTACATCAAGTGGACAGTGTACAGCGTGCACATAGAAGAGTTATCATGTAGTTCATCTTCTGAAAACAGCAAAGTATTTGAGTGACTTTTAATGCCTTTATAACAAGCTTCGCTGGATGAAGGTGAAGGTTAGGGTTTCATGAATACTTTGTACCACATAACCAACAGACTAATGTTAATCGAGCACAGCACCAACAAAAAAGACCAGCTCAACAACAGTTCAGCTCATTAATTAAAAAAAAAAACAAAGCAGCATACTTACATGTAGCCTTTTCTGTAACTCTGATAACGAACCTCATCAGAACCAGTAAGTTCAGCATAATCGATAAAAAACTAATCTTAAAACAAGCACAGAAAAAGCATAGAAAGAGGGAAATACACAACATGTAACAGATAAAAAAGACTTGTCTAGAGGATAGATTAAACAGCTGCAAGCAGGTCAAAGCCAAAGTTGCTCACATCCTCAGATACAGGCTGCCACTCAAACCTACGCAAAGCTTTAAACCGCTCAGACAAAACAAACAGTTATTTGGAGCAAGGATTAGAACATTCAATCTGAACATGAACACTGAGTTTTTTGTGTATTGGTGTGAGTAATAAGGAAAAGTAAATTTCTGTTATCTCAATTTTCTTAAGGCACTTTCTCACCACCTGCGCTCCTCATTTTGTTTTATAGTTTTTAATATTCTACTCATTAGGCCATAGTGCCACAATCAAAACTGTCTGGTTTACTCACAACAAAAGCCAGTGTTGTGTCCATTAAACACAGAGACTTAAATGTGCCAATATACATAATAATGCAGATATAAATTCATTTTTCATACCGTTTTCACTCTCACTGCTCTCATCAGCATCCCCACAGAAAAAAAAGACACCAAATGGCAGGGAGACAAACTGGTTAAGGAATCGGTGGAGACAAAAGTAGAGCTAAAAATGAATGTTAAAGATGGCTGGCATATGACTCCAAATGAATGTTAATGTTCCCCTGTAATTCAAAAATTATATATATATATATATATATATATAAAACTTGACGATCAACAAGGTTCCTGCTATTCTAAAAAAGGACTAGTCACAAAACATTATTTATGCAAATACCTGATTAATTCTGTACTTGAAATCCTAACTGTGAGGAACTGAATTAAGGTTCTTAGGTAGCCAGTGTCTTCAATCAGCTCATGCCTCTTGCGTTTCACAGATCAGTGTGTGACCTCATTCAGAGGAAAATTTAAATAAAATAAAATATGAAATTGTGCCCCCATGTGCTAGCATGGTAATGCTACTGTTTCAAATGATTTCAAAATGTACAAATGTTGAGTGACCTCATTTTACTATCTCACTGACATTTACATTACAAACAACATGTTATGGCCTGACATATATCAGCTACGTAAACATACCACTGTAGCTTAATTGGGTGATTGTGTAGGGGGGTTGACCCAAATGCACAACACATACATTTAATGTAAATTACAGTGTTTCAGTTTATCAATGTTGTCATGCTTTTTTGAAATTATCAAGATCATTTTACTATGCAGTTCTACTTCTTTCTGTCCTGCTCTTTTCATTATGCATCCATGAGCTCAGAAAGATATAGAGAGGAATGGGGAGAGCAAAAAAAAAACAGACAGAAAGAGAAGAGAGACAGCCAGAGAGAGCAAGAAAGCAGAAAAAGTATGAGAGTACATCTCACATTTCCTAACCCTCCACAAAAGAACAGAATTAGGGCCCATGTCATGCGAGAGCCAAAGCTCTCTCTCACTGCTTTGGCTCGCTCTCTCCATGTCAGAAAACAAGAACACCTAACAACAACACAGCACATCAAGCCATCGTGTAAGATGCCAGCCAGGCACGTTTGAAGGTTTGCTGGCTGTATATGTTATTCAAAGCTCATCAGTGCATGGAGATGCAAGGGAACAAAGTGCAGGGTGATGCTTTGAAGATCTGACATGAGTCTGACACGCCCACAGAGAAAGGAGAAACAAGTGCACAGAAACGTAGTTATGGAGAAAGGAGGAAGTAGAAAATGACAGTGAAAGAAACATAAAAGAAACAAGACACAAGAGAATATAATAATAAAGGAAAAGTAAAGGATTAGAGGCTAATTAAAGAAGCCTTACACACATTTTCTTTATGATAGTTCACCACAAGACTTGTTACACACAATGCAATTAGCGCACGATTATTTTCATTATCAATTAACCTGCAATTTTTTTGTCATTTTTTGGGCTGAACATGATGTTTTCAAATATCTTTTTTGTTCAATCAAAAGTCCAAAAAACCACAAATATTTAGCTTACAGTAAAATATGAGAAACGACAGACATTTGTGAGGTTGGACTAGATAATATTTGGCATTGTTTCACAAAAAAAACAAAAATCAGGGGCCATCTAATACAACAGTCATGCAATAAACACTTTGATTTTTCTTAAAACAGTTTTACAGAGGTGTTGATTAAAAAAAATGCACATTTCAGAGGCTGTACTACAGGATAGTGGAATATGATACTTCAAGGCGCTCTCACTGTAGTTTGTGGCGCTGTTGCATTATTCTCAAAGAAGTAAAGAAAGAAGTTAGTTAAAATAAAACACGAGGAAACGCTTTAAAGCACTCATTAGCTCAGAGTAAAGCTCTCCTCCAAAAGCAGGGAAACACGAGAGTCGCAGAGTCCAACTTTTTGCGTGCCTCCCAGCACTTTGCTTGTGGATCCTAATTGTATCTCTGTGACCACAGTCAGTCCAGCGTGTGCTAGGCATTCCTCTGAGCATTGTGGTTTCCACTTAGTCACTTATTTTTATGGAAAATGGCTTCAAGGAGAGCTTGACGTGCCAAACACACACACACACACACAAATAAATAAATAAATAAATAAATAGAGTATATCGCTGTACAGTATATGTGTGATGCAAAGACGAGCTGAAGAAGCACGTAGAAAACACACATCCGGCTGTGATGTAGTGGCCCTAACTGCCTAAAAACTTCTCGTCACTTACTGTCACTTCTCTATGTACAGCTTACTTTATTCGATTATCATAAAAACTCAAAGAAATGGATGACAGCATATACAATATATTCTTCTAACTGACTGCTGAAATGCCAGACTCTTCTGATATATTGTATGTTTGTGTGTCACCACTGTCAGATATTTTAAAAGAGCTCATCCTAACAGTTCTGACAATTAAAATCATCTCTGGACCGCTAACAGTCTTCATTTTTCTTATAACCGCTTAGAGTCTATGTGTGTTTTGTATCTGTGTTTATACTGTCAAAAGAAGGAAGTGTGAGAATAAAATGAAACATTCATCTGTCTTAATGTGGCATAACATAAAACACACACAGCAGGAGGGCTCTGGAGAGAGCAGCGCGGCGTGCGTGAACGAGCACACGCACGCCTACACGTGGCATGCTCTCTTTCACACGTATACTGTACACACACACATGCAGTCTAACATAAGTGTTAACCAGAATGCTTTGATAATTAGATCACATTAAAACACAAACTGAGACTGAAGTGTGTATCTAAAGAAAAAGGGGAACAGCCAGATGGAAGAATACAAAGGGGAACAGAGGGCATACTGTAGAGCTGTAGGAGGAGTTCACTGGCCAGAAAGATGTGAAAAGAGAGAGTCTCAAGGGAACAACGGTTGATTCCTTGTGACCTGTGGTGATGAACCAGTAAGTAAACTGAATCTCGCCAGCTGCAAAGGTGCCACTCTGCACTGTGGAGAGCAGCACTTTCAGCACAAGAGATGGCTGATTCTCACTTCTAGAGCATATCACACAAAACATTAGGCAGCTGAAAGTCAAAGTGAAAAGGGCAAAGAGAGGGCAAGAGGGAAAGGCAGCACTCACCGATGTACTCAAAGACGTAGACGACGAAGAACGGCGTGACGAGGTCGTTGATGCCTTGCACGTAGCCGCTGGCTGGGTGGCGGATGGCCCAAATAAACAGGATCCGCTCAAATATCTTACATACACAAACACAGACAAACAGTCAAAACAGTTTGTAGACAAAACACATGACACAGACAACTTTTTAGTTTCTAATGATATGAAACTGAAAAATATTAACATGTGGTAGAAGCTAAAAACCAGGAAATGTTTACTGCTAAACTAACAATTAACCCTCTGTCAATTTGTTTTCTTGTGATCAACTAATCCATTTAAGGGAGACTTCACCAATTTTCAACTTGCTTTCTATGGTTCTATTCTGAGGAGCATATGTAAAGGAATGGAATAAACCCTCCGTCTGCCTTCCCTACATTAACATTTCTCATCTAGTTCAGATGACCTGGTTGCTACAGAGGTTGCCGGATTGGACAACCTGCTCCTCCTCTAGATGACATCTAGAGGACTTCTGGTCATGAAAAACTCCTCCAGATGATGTCATCCGAAGTTTTTCAGGCAGAAGCAGGGAAATATTTTAATATATAAAAGTTTATATAGGAAGTTTAAAAACATTAACATGTACTCCCCCAAACTAGAACCATAGAAAGCAAGTTTAAAGTTGACCTTTAACTAACTTATTTCCCTCACAAATGACACACTAAGAATCATCATGCCTCAAATAGCTTAAGAAACATTAGGCAGTTACAGTTACAAGTTTTAATCATTAGAGTAAATTTAAAAAGTGAGTGAGGTGTGGAAAGAAGAAATCAGAACAATTTGTGGCATGCCAAGCTGGCGAAGAGAAAAGCAATTTAATTGGCAAAACTTTTGTAATTTGTATTTAGTGGCATTTAGTCTCTATTAGATAATAACAGACACTGAATTTTATTTAACCTCACTTCATTTGTTCTTGAACAACACAATGGAGACGTTTGTTAGCAGAATATTAGATCACAGGTACCCTGTGGAGTTACAAGTGGACCTCCCTTTTATTTGTATTGCACACTAAGCTGCTCTGCTGAGTGTTGGTGGCAATAATGTGCAATAAGGCAAGCGAGATATAGAAATGTAGCTAAACACTGTGGGTTTAAAACAAAAATCAGCTTTACAGTGTTTTATGAGGCAGGAAAATACCTCAAGGATATACATTAGGTAGGTCCATGAAAACAATAACCATGTCTTTTGTTGTTTTCCCAATTACTATTTGCCCAAATGAAAGATTACACTGCAGAATCTGCAGTTCTGCTTTTGGATATTGTGGAAATGGGTGAACAGTGTCAAAATCTGAGATAAACCATTTCTTTGCCTCTCTCTCAGCACAGAATAACACCTTACTCTTCAGTTCCTCAGCTGCATTTCTTTTTTTGTGCACAAAAAAGGCTCACTTTGAACTTTGTTCTGTGCTTTGGTGTTGCTCTCCTCCTTCCTCTCTTCTTTCTTCACTCAGTTTGTCTCTGCCTCTTGCTCTTCCCCTCTGAGTCTCTCTCCTCCTCCATCTCCTCTCCCTCTCCCTACTTCTCAATATGTTTTTGCAAAGCAAACACTTCCATCTTCGTTATGGGTGGCTGTTTAATGCTGTCAGCCCCAGTGAATTAGCGGAGGCTTGATGTTCAGCTTGTTTTTGTGGTGCGCAAATGGATCTCCCTAAAAATACTCGCACATGTTCTCCCACACCTGTACCACACCCCATCAAGCTCTTTCTTATCTTTTGGGAATATGTCATGTTTTTTGTCACTTTCCAAATACCTTCACAGCTCATTGTTTTATGGAGAAACACCAACATGACAAAGTTGTTTTTTTGGAAGTTGTGTGTTCAAGCTTTATCATTTTTATTTTAAATAATTCAATCTGTATAAAGACAGCCAAAGATTAGTAAGATGCAACTCTCTGCTTCTTTCCCATAGATTTTCTTTTCAAACCACATTAACCTGCCTCCACACCTCCTCCTTCCTTATCAAAGCCCCATCCATCAAACACAGAGGTGCTGGTGCTAGCAGGGGGACTGGGTAATGGGACTTTCTTTTCATGCAACCTCAAAAGCTCACATGCATATTTCACATATCTAGACACAGAACCGCTTCATGTGAACCTATGCACATAGACGCTGCCCTGCCCACACCTACTTTAGTATGGGCAAAGAATCCCAACCTGGTGTGTTTGTGTGGCAGTGTTTGTAGGTGAAAGACTGAAAACACAAAGACCCAGAGACTTCAAATAGTAACCAAACAATACTGTCCTCAAGCTGCAAAGTTCACTCAGTCTTCAAAAGGACTAGATACTTGCAAATGATAATAAATCGCACATTAATTTCAAATTCTTTTCATAATGCAGTGCATCTCTAGGGCAGGAAATCAGCCATTAGTTCCAGACCCCCAAAGACCCTGATAAGGGTAATCTTGAGAACCAGAAGGTAAACGGATAAAAATAATTTTGTCAACTCAAAGAACTTTTCATTGACATCATGCACAAAGTAGAAGACTAAAGGAGGGGCTAGTGGCTCAAAGGATGAGGCCACTGTCAAAAGATCAAGAGCAAAAGTAAAGTAAAGTAAGTAAAGTAAAGTAAAGATCAATCTCTCAAATATCCAGTATGTTAAAAGGATTGCTAAAATGCACCCACCCCTTAGTTGTTATATGTATAAGAACCAGTTAAAAGCTTCATATGAAAAAAGAAACACAGGTTTCTTAATATGGCAGACACTGAGGTGCACAGATAAATTCAGCTCTTTCAGTCTGTAATCACAATATGGAGATAAAATGATTTCCAGTGAGGAATTTGTAATTGCTGATTATCAACACCTTGTGAAGACTGTATTGTTCTGCAAAAGAAGAAAAACTCAAACACTTAGATATCACATAGGAAATCACTGCAGAATTGTTTCAATATCCACCTCTCCCCGAAATGGAACAGACAGTTGACTGCTTTCCATCGTGACTAAATCTCTCCGAGCCCCATGGGGGAAGGCGCTGAGACAAACAAGTGAATGAAATGAAGCAGAGGTGATTTTCAGGTGGTGTCAAATATAACCATATAGAAAAAGGGACCTTTGGAGTCTGTTGCATAGTAAAGTATGTGAAGAGTACGCCGCTTGAATATTTCAATGCACTCTGGTGGCTTTCATTTTGCACACAAAGAAGGGAGATCTGGTGTGTGGGGATAAGAGGGACATAGACATGGGTTCTGTCAGACAGAACATATGCAGTACAGCAGCAGTGCATACTGTACATTAGATGGCAAAAAAAAAAAAAAAAAAAGAGTTAGCCTCCTCCTCATCTGATTTTATTCTTTCGCTTCTTACAGCTTTGAGTTGCATCCTGTACAAAACAGGTGGAAATTGAAGGTGGTGCTGGCCTGGGCACTGTGTGTGACTGAAGGTTTATTAGTTAAATGATTATGTACATGTCAATGAGTCTGTACATGCTAGCATGTCACCGCATTTTCCATTTTTTTGGAAAATGTGTATGTTTTCAGAAGTGTATATCATTTTGTGCTTGCTCCTACAGTGTGTGCAGGCGTATACAGAGAGCAGTCCAGAGTCCTGAGCACCTCATTAGTCTGCACTGCATCGTGAGATTTTTCTATCTGTGCTTTCAGTCCTCTGCTTCTCAGGCCAGTGGCTCTACATATGACAGGACCTCCCAGAAGCACTGTAATAATAAGATCAGTGTAACCCTGTAGATATGCATGGCATTGAGTTAATTTTCTGTGTTGAGTTGCTTTGGGAAGCCGCACTGACAGTCTATCAGGTCTGCTATGCCAACTCACTACACATATGCTTAAAAATATTTATTACAGTAGAAACATAAATGACCACAATTTACATTTTAAGTAACACTGTTACTTATATTATGAGTTAATACTTAAGAATTCCAGAAATGTTTTCCTAATGTGCTCCAACTAGTACTGATAGTTATTGTTTTATCAAACCTAAGCCTTAAGAGGATTTTAAGATAATTAGTTCTTAAATCCCCAACAACATGGTGCCCAAGTGAAACAAGAAATGCTTTGTTCAGTAGAACTAACAAAGCAGAACAAGAAGGTACGAGAGTGCTCACCATGCAGAGTGAAAGTTTAGTGTGGATATGATCACATGCATGGCTGCAGTTATGATTTAATTTTTCTCGTCCCTAGTTTGTGCTTCTGTGTGCGCACCCATGCCAAATCATGCAGTGTGCTGAAGCGAGGGTTTTCCCGTTTCAAACTCCCCAACAGATGGGAACGAAAAAAAGAGAGAAAATAAATCGCCATCTTGTCCTTGGCTCATCTTTGTCATAACTTCTCTGATTCAGAATTTTACTTCAGTGAGTTTTCTGATTATGCTAATATCACACTAAGTGATAGTATTAGCACACCACATACCATCATTTATTCTGTATAAGACTCTAATTTTATTTTTGACTTATCTTTAGCTTATTACTCAAATTCAGCACACTGTTCAGTGCTACTACCCACATATGCCCAAAAGCAGAGGGGAAAACCCTGCTAGGTGAGGTGATGTGTGTGCAGCAGAAGGGTGGGGGTCTCACCTCTTGGACAGAAGCTTGTTGAAAGAGAGGAATAAGGGGATTAGTTCTCGGTATGTCAATGTGAATCTGCAGAGAGAGAAGGAGAGAAAAAAAAGACAAACACTGAAGCAACGGGCAGGCTAGCACAGATATGGGCATCACAGACAGTGACACAGATGCAGAGAGAGCAAAAGTTAGTGGATTGGTGTCCTTGATTGAAGCCAGACGGGGGTTTCACGGGTCTGAAATGGATAGCAGCAGTGGTCTTGAGTGTGTATATGCATGTTAACCTGTCTCTGTGATTGCATGTGACTGCTAGTGCGTTTGTGTGTTGTTGTGTGTGAGACCACATTTACACCATTTCAGAGTGTCTACCCTGCAGATAAACAATGCAAACAGGCAGACAGATTCATCAGAAAGGAGTCAGATGGATGCAGGACAGCGGCTGTAGCCAAGCCCACGGAAACAGTCTGGACTGGATGAGCGGACTGTTTGTCAGGACAGGGGATTGAATTGTACCCAAAATCCTGTCTTCTCTGTCCACCTTACCTCTGTTACCTTTGGCTGCAGCACCAAAGACTCAGGATGCATCCTAGGAATGTCTATGTGGATCTGACAGCAACATGGGAAAAAAACGTGTTAGACATAGATACCCAGACACACGCGTTTACTCAAGTACCAATGCAAAGTCCCCTTTATGCACATTCCCTCAATATTATAGATTTTTGTGGGTCATATTGGTGTTATCGTGACTCTTTTGACTAAAGGAGATACCTCTGCAGTTGGCTACAATAGTTATTAAAGAGGACTAATTTATATGGGATGGCCTGAATATGTTTCAGAGGTTTCTTTTGTATTTAAACACAGAACCTTTAGTTTTGGTTTCTGGTTTCAAATCATATCCTAACAGGATGTTAAATCAACCATAGTGCTAACCTGCTTGATATGGTCAACACGATGCAAATGTGTAATGCTTGTGATAATGGTCCAAATGTGAATGAAAACCCCTTAAGGCAACTGGTTTTCAAGCTTTCATTCTGCCAATAAACATCTACTGCCAGCTCACAAGACTGAAAACAGCACACAAATGTTTCTATGTTCTCCTTGGTGCGTGATTAAGCAAGTAATTAAACTTTAGCAAGAACCCTAGTGGTCAAAATGTTTAACATTAATGTAGCTTTAATAGTCAAATTTATTTACTTATTTACTTTCAACCGAAACACTACCAAACTGATGGCTTAAAAAAGAGCAAAGCTTGCCAGCTATTTTTGAACATTTTCTCCTGAGATGGAATGAAGCTGCAGCTGAATGTCAAAACGCTTGCAGTGCATGCAGGGACTTCAACATTTTCTACATCCATATGCACAGGTATGTATACAGTACACACAAGCTGTTTGGGCATGTTAACAACAATATAAACAAATTTAAAAAAATATGAAAAAGACAGATGGACAGACAAAGGAAAAGACAGATGATGGACACAGATGGAGATTCAGAATAAATGATGGACCCTGCAGTACAAACATATACAGAGACAAGACTCACAGGTAGATACTGTATATGAAAATACATCTGTAGCCACTTGACACCTTGACACACCCGCTGTCATGTGCAGTTTCAGTGCCAAAGCAGCATACGTTCAAACATACATAATCACACACGCACACACAAATTCACTAAAAATCATCATGCATTCCATCAACATAAACAGTGTTGAAACAAGCAAGATTTGGCAGAAAAATAGGAAAAGAGGCTCCAAGACACGATCCAAACAATCTTCAAAACAAAGTATGCCAGATTTCTGGCACAGGGTAGATGAAATCAATGGAAAATTGGACAGAATGTGAGAAATGTGTGTTTTTGCTATCAACAGCCCACTTTGATGTTTCTTATCGGCATGAAATGAATGGGAAGTAGTCAAGTGCTAAAATGAAAGAGTATGTGTGGAGAAAGAGAGAGAGAAAAGAAGCTATTATTTTCAAAGCCAAGAGAGTGAAGAGAAGTGTCCATTTAAGCAGCCATCTGAAGCTTGGAGCCGGCTGTGCCTGCTCCGTGAACAGAGTTCGACCACGCTGCATCCATGTCAACACAGACACACAGACAGATTGCTATCAGTACATGAGGGAGAAAGAGAGAAAGGACACACGGAAAGAAACACAGAAAAGCACTTGTTGTCAGATGACTGGTTCCGGTAATCCTTTCTGCAGGGCCCAATCCTGTCAAAACACACCCTTTCTCACACATACGCAAATGAACAGAAACAGCTTTTTGTTGTGGGTTTCTGCTGAGGGAATATATTAGTGACAAGAAGCTGTAATTAGAAATTGGATCTTTTGTAGGGCACCATTGTCATTCTGTCCTTCAACTTCTAGGATTCATACAGGTGTTATATGTAGAGGACATGAATAAAAATACAAGTCAATTGTACTTATACTGTGTGTACTTGCTGCATCACACACAAATAGACAAAGTAGTCAGCTGTATCTTGGCAGCACTGTGGTTCTGGAGGTGTATTGTGTTGAGAACGTCATTTACATATTTTGCTATAGACAGATGTCTTCTGGTGCGCACACTGCATCATGCACTGCACCTTTTATCTCGGGAAGGACATGTTTGTATAAAATTAGGAAGCCACAGACTGAGACGATAAGTCTTTTCCACCATTGTTTCGGAAAAATATCTCACTGTAGCAGAGTAGTAAACACATTTCTTCTCTTGCTTCTTCTGCCTTTGTTGTAGGAAACTCTTTGGTTCCATTGCTGCTGGTATCAAGATGATCCCGACTGACTCTTGCCCAGTTGTTACTGAACTCCATCACCACCACTGATGTGCATAAAGTTCAGCTTTCTTAAACTTCTCCCCCTTGTGTTACCCGGGTTCTTTTGTCTCTGTGTCGCACAGTACGATGTACTGAGCAACAACATTGGGTTTGGCTAGGGGGTTTGTCTCTGTGTGTCTCTGTGTGTCTGAATGCAGCGTAAAAGTGTGTAGATATACCTGTCTGTATGTGTCTTGATGGTGTTCATCATTGCGAGAGTCATAGTATTGCTGAATGAAGCCGAAATACTCTTGTCTCTTCCTCTGTAGGACGCTCTCTCTCCTCTCTGCATTAGCTGGAAGGTAACCCTGGGACAGAAAGAGTCAGACAAGATGATAAAGAGAAAAAAAGTTAAACAACTTTCACTGGTGGAAAAAATGACTGAAACAAGAAACACATATTTTGATTTTAAAATGTGTACCCAGCTCTTTTAATCTGCACTCTATATAACATGTTTTACTTTTTTGTGTTTTTAGTCATATTGTGTATTCTCTCTTAGTCCTTAAGTCTGTTTGTATGGGAAATACAAAAGTAAAGGAAGCAGTTGGTTAGCTTAGCTTAGCATAAAGACTGAAAAGGAAGAAAAAGCTAGCCTAGCTTTATTATATCTTGCTTATTTGCTTTTATCTACTCATCAAAAACTTGTTTAAGTAAATCAACTTGCACTCATTGTTCACCTGTTGGTGACATGGCTGTGCCTCAATTTATCATCAGGATATTACTAAGTCGCACTGCGATAATTCTGATGTCAAGTTTTCCACTAAGTGAATGTGTCAGAAGTTGTTGTTTTATTCAAATCAGAAAGTTGCTTTTCTCAGTATCAAATCATGGCTAGACTGAGGGTTTCTAAGAGGGTGATGTGTGGCACTCTTAACTCATTTTGTGGAAACTTGATTACGCAGAGTCAGACCAAAAGTGACCACACCATCATGAGATAAAAACATCAAGTTTTATTTACTGAAAGATAAGAAAGTTCTACAGAGAACTTAAGTACAGAAAACAGAATTTGCTAATAAAGAAAACAATGTTCCGAATAGCAACAGTACTGTCAAAACAAGGCTGTCTAATAGAGGTCCCAGAGGATGAGTAGAAGTCTCTAAACCATTTCACAGGAAAGAAAAAGGCCAAATGCTTAGTCTAGAATCGAGTCCTATTTAATGATGAATCCAAGTTTGAGATTTATGGCAGTAACAGAAAGCCTACGTAAAGACACAGACAGGGAGGAGAATTATAGCACGACGTGTCAAACCATGTTGATGTATTCAAGTCTCAGGGTGTTTTGCCTACTCTGGAGTTGTCTGCACTGAACTGCCTACAACCTGACCAAAGAGAAGTACCACTCCATTCTCTAAAGGCATACCAAATCCTTCAGTTTGCTTCTTTAGTTAGAAGGATTCATACTGCAGAAGGGTAATGACCCCAGACTTTGCAAGAATTACTTGAAGACTAAACTAGACCAAGGATTGCCGACTGCCATGGACTTTTCTCCACAGTCACTTGACCTCAACAATACTAAAGATTTACGGGGGCCATTGAACACTGAAAAAGCCAAGAATTTACAAGAAGCTTTTTGAAACATTGTCAAATCATGCTGGGATAATATGGGTCATCAGGTTTTGCACAAACTTGAAGTCTGTGCCAGCACAAGTGCATAGAATTATTGAAGCAAAAGGGTGGGCATACTGAATAGCATGTGCGTTTCTTAAAGTTTAAACTTTTCACTCGAATTGTTAGGCTGATTTTAAGTGGCTGCAAAATGTAAGTTTGTTCACTATCGGTCTCAGATCAGGAAACCTCGTTTCAGCATGAGCCCTGATTTCTCTGCCACATATACGCGCACCCAGGTTTGTAAACAGCTTTTTACAAGAGTGCATGTGCAGAACAAAGGCTGCAAACTCTCACCATTAGAGATGGGCGATATGACCAAAATTCTATATCACGGTATTTTTCAAAATTATTACGGTTTCACGGTATTCAAGATTCAAGATTCAAGTTTATTATTATCATATGTACAGAGTACAGTGTACCGAGCACAATGAAATGCTTACTTGAAT
>JAUMHL010000016.1:5848591-5877911 GCA_032362345.1 Sandelia bainsii
GGTTTGGCCACAGACAACAATCTTTGACTTTGAGTTTATTTAGCGCTCTCCAGTAAATTGTCTAAATGTCCGGTCAGAGATTAGGGAGGTCCGACTCCAGCAGCGGAGCAGGAAAACCAGCTGAGGCATGTTGTTCAGGTGACAGAGATAGAGGAGGAGAACGATCCACTTAGACTGATGAGGGAGGGTCTGCCTGCCCCAGAGCGGAGAGACAGATTCAGGCTGAAAGAGAAGCGACAGAGCGAGCCGACAACAGTGGGAGGGGCTCGGTGCCCCGTCGGAGAGCAGGAGACTGATCAGACACTTAATTACAGTGATCCTGCATTAGGACCATCTACAATGACCGAGTCTGTTAGAGTGAACGTCATACGTGAGATGGTAAAACGAACGCTAAAGTCGCGTTACAATGTTACTAGTGAAAAAAACTAGTTAAAAAAAACTTATGTCAGAATGCGGTGGGTTGGGTTTCGGGTGGGGGGTATCTAAGATTATGTTGTCCCGGGCCCAGCCAAGACTGTCAGCTGGCCTGCGTGCACACACACACACACACACACACACAGACTGCTCTCACCAGAGGACAGAGAGCTCACGTTGGAAAATATGTCACGTCAACTGCCTGTAAAGCGACTAAAATATCTGCGTCCAGGGTGGTGTACAAAATCTGTTAATGTGTCATTAAATCAACAAAGCTGTAAACCTAAGAGAAGCACTAGCAAACGCGTCTACAAGTGACATCTGACTGGAAAAAGTGGAGCTCTTCAGTTTTACCTGAGGATGTGGAGGGTGCCGATCTTTGTTTCATACATTCCTGGTACTCCACAGTATGTTTGCGGCTAAGGTTGTGCAGCAAATTGCTCGTGTTGTCACCTCAACTTTAGCTCGTCAGCATTTGCAGTAAATAGTTGTTTGGTCCACGTCCGAGCTTTTAAAACCAAAGTATCTCCAGACAACAGACACGGCTCCATTTTCAGCAAAAGTCCTTCCGTGTCATCATGTTCAACTTCATCGTCTGCTACAGCTTCAGTTTCAGAACGTTCTCTCTCCATTTTCACCGCTCAGTACCTCCACTAACGCAGGTACTCCGTTACATGCGTGTTTGGCGGTGTAGCAGTGAAAAAGGTCCCACTTAAACAGTTTCCCGCTGTGCTATGCTCCAAACGTTGTGTAGGCTGTTTAAACCGGTATTACGGTATAAGAAAAATCCATATCATAACAAAAATAAAAACCGGTTTCCGGTATGAACCGGTATACCGCCCAGCACTACTCACCATACTACTACTTACAGCAGAGAAGATCTCAAAGGGGAGATCATTACACAGAGCGATTCAGCCTAGTTTTTAAATCAAGCCCACCCAATATCTGCCTGAAACAGAAATCAATAGTAATAACAGTATCCAGTAACCAGGTTTCTTATGTGCATGTAAACTAGTTACCTGATTAACAGAGAAACCTGGTTTCTCTGAGTAACCTGGTTACATAAGTGCATGTAAACGCAGTCACTGTGTGAAATGCACAATCAACACTCACAAAACCTAAAACACTGCATCAATACAAATATAGGAAAATACAAACAAGCAGCTTGTAATAGTCTCCAAACTAATACACCTGTCTGTAACACATGTAAGTATGGTCACAAACATGCTTGTGGGTTCCACATGGGACTTATTAATTCAGCTCTGTAGATATGTATTCAGAAACTGCTTTGCGTTTTATGTTGTCTGTCTCTCTCTTATATTTCTATATATGTGTGTGTAAGATTTAATGAACGTTGAATGTTTTCAGTCAATTAACCGAGTTCAATCACAAACCCAACTCAACCACTTGGGATTATCTAGTCTGTAAATGACACACTTCACTTTACAAGGAAAACTGTGTGCTGTTTGACCAAATGCTTTCTCCCTCCCTTCTCAGGAGAGCTATCTTTCTGTGTGTGTGTGTGTGTGTGTGTGTGTACCCACGTTTGTCTGGAAATGGGTTTTCAGGCAGCTTATGTGAGCATAAACTTATGGCAGTGTTTATCCTTCTTGTGCGGTTAGGCTTATGCAATGAGGAGAAAGTCAAATCCAAACTGAACAACAAATCTAAAGTCTATTAAAAGCGAGAGCTGGGACCAGAGGTCTGAAATATTCACATATGCTCTGAAAATGTGTCCCAGTGATAAAAGCTGGATTGTCTAGCTGTTAAATCTAAAGTTTCTAAGGGCAGTCGCTGACATGTTTTATATTGCCTTATGCATACTAACCCTAACCCTATCTGTAATGATTGTAAGGTTATTTTAAGCAATTTCTCCAAAATACAGATGTGGTGCTGAGTATTTGCACAGAAAACAAAAGCCCTACTGCTGAAACTGGAAACAATAACTAGTCAATCAGTAATCAATAAGGAGACATACATATATGTGTCAGTCTCACATTTTTCACATGTCAATTTAAAATGAGCCCTTTTCTGAGAACATTCTGGCTCCTGTTCAGACATATCTGTTTTGGACTGGCTTTAGTGGAATTGCCATCAAACTTAAGTCTTGCACCTGCACCAACAGTGACAGCCTGTACATAAAGAGAGACTCAGAAAAACTGAGCGGGCCTTAAAGGGCTCATGCTGACTGTGTGTAGTGTATATGTGTGTTGTGTGTGTTTGTTATCTATGTGCAAACCTGTCTTTGATATGATTGTGTTGTTGCTAGCAAGCATACAGAAACACACACACAAACTATCAATTTTGGGCAACTGTCTAGAGGAAAATCAGTAAGAGAAGAAAGAAAAAGTTGCAGTTTTTTTTTTGTTTTTTTTTTAAACACTTTTTTTTTTTACCCCAAAGGCAGCAAGGAGTGTCTAGAGAATTATTTACTGACCACAACAACTTTGCTTGCTAAACATACACATACCACATATACAAATTCAAATAATGGGAACAGTTAAAGGCTAAGTTGTACGTGAAAAATGCAGACACTCATGAATTCACCTAAAGCACTATGGTTCAACTTACCAGTGTGTTTCTTATGACATATAAACACATCTTCAATTTCTTATTCTGTCAGGACATCCGTTACTGAAAGTATTTCTTATTCTCCTTCTCTGCTAGTTTCAGTCCCTAACTCTGAAAAACAAAACTGTAACTTTCACAGGCAAAACACACTGAAGAAGGCAAACTCATCCACATCTCCTGTCTCATCTACTTGACTGCTGCCAGTCAGCCAGACAGACATGTTTCTCCCACACATACATCAGATGACTGACTGTAACTTCACACAGTCACAGTCGCACATTACGTGTTACATGTTGAAACTGCTCCATATGCAAATAAACATATAACAAACGCACATAAACAAACAAACAAAAAAAACAAAAAAACACCCACCAAGGCAGATTCAAAGGCTCTGGTGTTGGGTGCGCTCTGCTAAATGAGGGAGACGAGTGTGTATTGAAGGTTAATGGACAGCTTAGTGGAGGTCAATCACACTGCTGCTGCATTACTGCTTGACAGGAAAGGAGCATTCACACCCTACAAACTATAAAGAGGACACAAACTGTCATAAACCTCACTGTCATTTTATTTTATTACTACTCTTAATTCCTAATCATAGCATTTTGGCATGTGGAAACATTCCAGTGTGTTGCCTGTAATACTTATAAAGACCATAACAATGCATAAAAAAGTTCTAAGTGTGCTGAAGCTAATTTTCATGTCATCTGTGGTCTAGTGGTTAAAAGGAGTGAGAGGAGATTAAAAAAAAAGAGATGGAAAGCTAACAGTGAGGCATAAATGCATGACAGCTCTGCGTGTTCTGCCAGTGGTTCAAAATGTCTCTGCTAATCAGTCTACAGAACATAAACCTCATCTCTTCATTCTTCCTTGCATCAAGCTACCCCTTGATCCCTCCATCCCTCTAATGGGCTCTTCACTTCAGTAAACCTTCTATAAAAAAAAAAAAAAAAAGGAGAAATATGCTTGGGGAATCCATTTGGGGAATTTAAAAGAAACTGGGGTTTTTTTTTTTTCTCACAATCTAAATTGATTTGTACTTAGCACAAGCACATTATCCTGGAAGCAGACTGGAAACAAACTGTCCCACTATGAGCACAGCGAAACTTGAACAAACTAAACTTTGCTTCCTTTCAAATCACTTGTGTATGCGTCAGTTTTTTATACTTAAATCTGGGGAGCTACATTATTGTTTTGGACAATTTCACAGTATAAAAACTTTCAACTTCTTGCCTCAAGTTTATTCAGAAACATATTTTTGGTGGATAGTTTTGGGAGTCTTCGGATGGAGAAGGGTTCATGTTGATGTATGAGTGATCTCATGCTTCAATAGATCATATTATATGAAAATTGTGATATGACAGTGTTTGTGTGTGAAACTCTAAACTGACTGTTTTTTCTCTATCTTCCATGAAATGAAACTCTTTATTCATTTATTTATTTGATTAGTAGTAAGGTTATTTCTAATGTTTACGCAGTTTCAGCCATTAAAAGATGACCTCAGTGAATTTAGTGATATGGGATGGATTCAAATTCAACACTTTCCTAGACATGCCTCGCCAAGAAGCAGGAAAAGGGCAAGAAACTTCCAGTGGCTTGGATCTGGCTGGAAGCCGAATGGTCTTCGACTGGAGCAGTAATTCTGCAGCAGTACAGCAGGAATGTTTACTAGGACTGTAAAAAAATGGATCAGCTTACAAAAGACAATTTGCTCAGGTCTTAGTTTATTAATGCCAGATTAATATCTTGGTTAAAGTGCGTCTGCACTTCCTGTATCGTACAACTTGAAAGGGAACAAAATGGTGTAGCATAGTGTGAGACTTCTCTAAGGTTATGCATACAGAGGGAGCCTCAAATAAAAAAAATATATATCCCACTGTTCTCTCAGGCAATATAATTATGTGTATTGTTGTAAGGTATCCGTTTAACATATTAATCTTTAAATCTGTCTCTGCTGCTGCTGCTCCCTCATACATATCATATAACCCTTTAGCCTTATCAATATTTCCACAGCCAGTTAGTTTTCTCCTCTCACACCACTTCACATTTAAAAGCTACACTCCATTAGCAAATGTACATATTGCCACAGGCTGACATTCTTTCACAAAGCAGAAAAGCCATTTAATTTCTTCCTTTCTCCTTCAGGCTCGGACACCAAGTGCTCTTTAAACAAATGAGAAAAAAATAAGGCGGTATTATTTCTGAAATAATAGAAGGTTCAACAGGATGTGTTTCTGGGGGCCAGGGGCAACCTGTGGTGCCTCTTGCTCAAATAGTGAAAGAAGCTAGTGAGATCTATCCAAAAAATCCTCTCACACCCAGCTTGGTTTGAGATTTGTTTTTGTTTCCCGTTATTAAATTTCCACACCGGCTAATAACAGTGAAGAGAGTTATGGACAAATTCTGCGATGTAGTGGTGAATGGAGGCTGCCAGGGGAGCATTACTGAGCTCTGACCGCAGGGGAAAAACTTGTTTCTCGTCTTTGTCAGGTAAAGAAGAGCGTGGCCCAAGCATGCCTGCTGAAGGGGAGGAGAAAAAATCAAATAAGTTGGTGCAGGCTAGTGAGCAGGAGAAGGGCACAAGGGACACCAGTGGAGTGAAGTTTTATTAGGTGCTTCTGCCAAGTTTATGGAATAGTGAGGCCTGTGACTCTCAATGTGTGTGTATGTGCGAAGAAAACTGATTTTTTTTAGCCTGATCCCTACTATTCATTTCTCCGCTGGATCATGCCACAGACAGGACAGAGAAAGTCAAGTGTTTTGACACTTAAGAAGATATGAGTGCTTTTGACACCATGCCTTGCTTTAATCCAATCCTTGGATTTAACCCCGGAATAATTCTCACTACACAAGTCTCTAAGATTCTGAAAGATTTGCAAGGTGGAGCTGAGATTATGTCAGATACGGATCTTAAGTTTGCACAGTCAAATATTCCTCCTATATATTTATTTAAGATCTTCTGGAGAGAAATGTCCTCAGTGAAAATGAGTTGTATTCTACGACCGCAAAGGATAGTGAAGTACCAGCTTGTTTTTTTTAACAAAACAGGAAGAAAGTGAAAACTGTCTCCTGAAGTGAAGGAAATTCAGAGTTTCAAAAAGGTGTGAATATGATAGTAAACCTGTGTCTATAGCAGTATTTCAAGAAGACAACTCAGGACATACTTTTCATACAGGGTTTCTGCAAGATTTACCAAGTTGGATTAAATATGAAAGTGTGATGGAAAACCAGGAGGGACAATATGGCCTGTCATTCTTTTTCAGACAACAGAGAAATGGACTGCAACAAGGGTTTTTAGACATGTCTGTGAACCCCTCAAAGCATTTAGGTAGATCATATAGGCCTTCCCAACAAAGACCAAAAGTGAGGAAAAGTAGAGCCAGATTCAGATTCTTATTTAGGGGGAATATTTTTGTTACTCAAAGATTTTGGTATAAGTGTGACTTTGAAGAAACTGTTTGGCAAATACATTTATTAGATTTCATGCTGAGAGTTTAATGAGAGGAATGATACTACATTCATGTCAATACAGTCAACATGAACCTAGAGACAGGGAGTGATCTCTGTAACAGAAGAGAAAGAACTTGTAGGGGTGGGACGACTGCTTTTACATTATTCTAAAACTCATCCTATCTTATGTTTTAATTTCTTAATCTGGTTTTTTTCTTTATTGCTTTGTTTTTGTGTTTTCTTCGTCTTCCACACTATCCACACTTCTGCCACCACAAAATGTGCTGCAGCTTTTACATATAAACATGTCCTGTACAAACATAGTGTTCATAAATATACAAATTTACACACAATAGCAATTCACATATGCATGTAAACACTCATGAACATGAACAAACCATTAATGGGGTGTTATCAATATTACATTAGTTAATATACCCAGACGTGTGTGCGCACACACACACACACACACACAGAGTCAGCTAAAGTACAAATGTGTCCCCTCCCCTCTGTCCGGCTGCCTACACCACAGTCAATGCTTTGCAACTTCATACAGCGTTATGAACTTTCACTTCAGTAGAGGACCAAACAAAGCAGCCATTAATGGTTAAAGTGCCCAGTTGGTAACCTCCCCCCACCAAAAAAACACAAGCAGGCACACTTACACACACATTCACACCTTTAATGACATCTTTTCTGCGGCACATTAGCTATTGTGCGGTAATTAATGGGAGAGTCATGGCGTTCAAAAAGCCAGTCTTCTCTCTGCAGACTAGGAGCTGTACACCACAACAATGGCTTAATGAGTAAACACACCACACGTCTCATGAATAAATTATTTGTGCCTCGCAATTAATTTTCCTCACTGAAGTTTGAAAAAAGCAGCACTGTTACCAGTCTTCATAAATCACAAAAGGGGGGAGGTAGGGAGAGAGAATATGACAGCAACTTTGTAAGTGTGTGTGTGTGTGTGTGTGTGTGTGTGGGGCTAAGATCATCTGTAATGTGTTTACTATTTGTGTGATTTTATCTGAGTGTGTATGTGTCTGTGTGCATTTGATTAATCTGTGTTTCCACTTGCAGGTTTATGGTTTAGGATTAACATGGTTTTTGTCTTTGTGTGTGTGCTCATAAAACTTACTGATAGGAGTTTCCACGTAATTGGTCGGACCTGTCTTGGGATTCCAGACCAGCTGAGCTTCCGTAGTTCCTCTATAAAAAAAAAAAAAACACACACCAAATATTACATCTGAGATTCACCACTGAGACTTTTTACTTAAAGACATACACTATTCCTTCTAGAGCACACTTGATTTTGTTGACCAATGTTAGCTTAAACAGGTGTATCCGCATATTTATTTGCCAATAGGTAACAAATTCAAGCCACAAAGATCTGAGGCTTGAATTTGATCCCTCTCATACCTGTACAGATGTGACGCTACGAGCAGCTGATTAGCTTAGCACAAAGACTTGAAAACCAGAGTAAACACAAAGTTCCAATGATAAACACAAAGTTCCAATGATAAAACAATGTTCCTACGGTTACCTCTAAAGTTTTTAGTTAAGACACTATATCTTGTTTAATACAAATTAAAAATAAATCTAAGTTACTGCACTGAAAGAAATCCATAATGACACAAACTGATAAAAAAAAACAAAAAAAAAATACTATAAACTATTACCATTAACCATTTTTGGATTATTTACTCTACCAACCGTGTCCTCACTCTCCAAACACCTCTTCTTATGTGTCTGTGTCTTTCTCTTGACTGAAATGATCCGATGGGTTAGAAGTGGATTATTAACTACATTCTCCCCAGGCTGGGTGGGAGAGCCGGTGGGCTACAATATCAAATAAATCTGATGGTGAGGTGCAAATTGAAGTTTTAAATTGGTGAAGAGAAGTTCCCTTTGGGTCCATGCAGACCTAGAAAATATGGCTTAATGCTAGGTGCTACACATTAAATCCAGTCTATCCCTCTCTCTTTCTAACACACACAGACAGTAGGAGAAGACAGGTAAGTGTGGGGATCAAATCTGACTGGAGAAAATGCTTTGTCTTGTGGTATTTAACAACCTGCATGTTCTTTTTCATCATATAATAAAGGTGTAGGATCTAATTTCCTGCACCAGAAAGAGATCATGTTCACAAAGAGCTAAACCTTTGTATGTTTATTTCAACATGGTGTCTCCACCCAGGACCTGAGACCCTCTTTTGAATAGGCCATAAGGGTCACAGTCAAGTTCAGTCACAACATTTCAGATCAAGGGCATGGCTCCTGAGTGAACTCGTCTACCACGAATAGACAGCTTATGATATTGAAGATATATAACGTTTTCAGCACTATTACTTAAGCAGCATTTGGATCCTGAATGAGCCATCATCCATTATTCAGTCTCCCTCTGCCTGGGCCCTGCAAGTCTACAAACCCCCCTATTAGCATTCAGCAAGACGAGTTGCCACAGCCGAACTGAGACAAACATAAAAACGCAATGGAAATCTCTTCACTTGTAATTGTACTGCCCCTGTTTTACCTGAATTCCATGAGTGGAGGGAAGAGAGGAAATTGATTTCTGTGCAAATGAAAGGGCATTGTCTTAACATACTTTCCTGAGTAAAAAATAAATAAAAAAGACAGATGTACCTAATGAATAAGCCAAATTCTTCCTCGACACTCATTCAAGGCACTGCCTGGAAATTGATAAGCCTTTTGCACAGAGTGAACGGTATTGATTAGTGCTGCCAAATGACTCTGCCTTGCCTGTTCTTCAAGGCAAATGCAATAGAGAGTCAGTGACAGAGAGCAGAATAGGAAATAGCAATCAGCTAAACAGCAAAGGGCTAAGTCCACTGGCTAAATTGAGTGAAACGCATTAGAGCTTGTTCAGCTGATGGGAGTAGCTATTTATTCACTATAGTCCCTGTGCATCTTCCACTTAAAATTTCTCTGTTACCTTGTAAGCAGTGACTTTAATTATATAGAAATTCAATACAGTGATCTAGTGCACAGCAAGGTTCTAGTGTTCTGAAAAGGATTCAGAACACTACGGTGTGGGAAGGTTTTGATTACCCCAAGGCTACCTGTGCAGCAGCATGTCGCATTTAAAAAAACAGAGTTTAAAAACTCTCTCAGACGTGACATACACCATAAAGGTTGCAAAGGTGCTTTAGGTTTGTCATAGATTTTGTCTGTGTCTTAATGCTCCTAACCCTTACTCTCCTCAGGAATAAAACAAGTGGCATGCGGTTTACAAGACTTAAAATGAAAAAAAAGACTAGGGTGTGGAGCTACCCAGACATTACAGCACACTCCTCTTCTGTGTTTCAAGCTACAGAAGGAGCTCTAAGATAGTAAAAGCTGCTACTAGCATGAAGCACCAGACTCTCCAACCAAACTCTCAGTGGTCAAGTTGGGTCCAAGCAAGAAGAACAAAAAAAGACAATATCTCTGGTTCTGGATAGTCAGTTTTACATTAGTGGAGTACCTAAAAAATAATTCCATTTAATACTAGTTTTCAGTTTCAGTGAAAAAAACGTGTTGCTTACATGGCATGATACAATATTGATGTTGGAGCAGGCAAAACTGACTGACATTGTGGTTCCATCTCTGTACTGCAATGTTTTGCCAGTCCCAGTGTGGTTCATTAGGGCACATCCTGTTTTGCAAGCTCATGAAAGACTGATTCAGGAGTGCATGTCAAAGCACGTGTGCATAAAATTTTCAAATTTATATTAACTTGCAAAGCTCCCCATTACTGACTGCTGGGGGAATTTTAACATCTTTGAATCTCCGGTATGCACGTGTGTTTGTGGGTATGTTCATTTATCTGAATGCACCACTGAGCTGTTTGCAACAACATACACATGTTGAGTGGGACAGCCACAGTGAACGCTACAGGAAACCAAGTCTTTAAGGGTAAAAACGTTGTCCTACAGTATATGCACCTCTACATTCATTACACTCAGCTAGTCAAGGGTGTCTCTCCTCTAGCCTCGCACCCTTTGAACCTTCATTTGCACTGTCAGACAAAGAAATGAGTCCATGAATCTTGTGGACTCGGGCTTAATTAAAACCATGTTATATTCCTCCACCTGGCATTAATCTCACCATAGGGGGTGTAGAGAGGAGGGGTGAAGGGGCGTGAGGCACAAGCTGGTTAGCAATCTTTACATCCTGATGCTACAGTGATCTCCAGCAAACGCCATCACCTGCAGTCCAACATTTTTTTTAGCTTGTCAAAGAAAGTGCGCTGTAGGGGCTTGTGTATGTGTGTGGGCGTGTAGAAGTGTGTGTAAAGGGCAAGGGGCAAATATTTATTTGGCACCATGTGGCCAGCAGAACAAGCAGATGTGTCCACTAGATCCATATATCATATACTGTAGCACAGACACAGCCTTCGCTCCTGCAAATCGCTGCCTTCCAAACACTTAATTCCAGCAGAATTAAAATCAGAGTTATCCCAACTCAGATGACCTGTAGACACACAGCTTGGCTGTCAGAGAACTGATGTGCTGTACTGGTAGAGAAGCAATAGGATGAATCTTTGAATATATTCTTGCGGTTTCACACATTTTAATTAGTCCTGGGCTGAGAAGAGGTCTGCATAAGGAAACATATATTCCCTTATCCATCTGTAAAACAGACTGTGCGGTGATGCTTTAGTCTAATGGAAATACTGTACACTCTCATAGGAAATGTGTCTATACCCTTATTTCCTAAATGCTTAGTATATCTGCACTCATCTCAGTTCCAATTCCTGAGAACTAATTTCTGAGGAATAAAACTATTTCCCACAGCGGACAAAGACAGAGAGGGCGACATGAGCATAGTTGACGTACAGGCTAAATTGCAGATGTCATTTCATTAGTGTGAGGCTAGCTCATCTCTCAGAAAAAATATCGGACTCTCTAGGGCATCTTGTGTGCATTATGAATGAGACAGCCAAGCCCTCACTCCACTGGAATAAATTAAATGCACTTCTTGACATTTTGAAAATTAATCTGTTGTTTTTGCTCAGTGGGAACTTGTCACAATGTGGCCGAAAAAGTTTTTTTTCCAACTGTCCCGAAGGCAACGAGGGACTAGCTGCCCCCATCAGTTTCAATGAACAAACTTAACAATGCAAACAAGTCATTTTTAGCTGACAAATTTTTCACTCCCATGCACACATACTGTAGTAATTTACAGTCAATTCACCCCACAGGCAATCATTTTAATGTACATATACTGTATAGAAGTACAAGTGGGGGCAAGAGAAAAAAAATCCCTGTTGGGACCAATAAAACATCACATTATTATATACATGCTTTGAAATTAGTGTGATCAGTATTGTGGGCGTTTATCATACTGGCAGGCACAGACCTCAGGGGATGTGTCTGATGAGGGAGTCTCAACCCTGGAGAAAAACTAAATTCCTCACTGGCATGAAAAACACCTGTAACACCAGAAATATGCAACTCAAGGACAACTGCTGCAGTCTTTTCTCTGTGTCTACCGTATTCCATTATGCATGAACTTACAGGGGTGCACTTTGTCTTCACTGGAGTTAAGCTAGGGACCACAGGGGGTGATTAGGACACCATGTACCTTCTGTTGAACACCCAACAACAGCTGCTCTGGTGTGGGACCCTCAGTGGTAATGAATGCTCAATGACTCTTGAAACATTCAAAGGGCAAAGTATAACTAAATATCATATTTTCGTTTCATTAAAAATGATTTAACAGGCTAAGATAACCAAAACTATTATACAGCAGCAGCTTGAGACTAGTTTAATGGAGGGGGAAGGTCACAAAAAAATGGACAACGTGGAGTTTCCCAGTGCACTCGTGTACCTTTGCCGACAGCAGCTCCAATGAGGCAATGCAGTTGGGTGCCTTGATAAAGGCCACTTCAACTGTACTGTACGTGCTGAGGGAGGAGAGAGTGTGTCTTATTCACCTCGCTGGCCTAGATTCTCTCAGCATGCATGGGGATTTGAACCACTTACATGTGGGTCACAGGAGCATTTCTTTAATGTTTTGGTTAAAGAGAGCCGATGTAAAACCAAAACTTCAGGTTTTTGTTCCACGGGTTAGAAAACTTTATTCCAAATCACATGGCTAGTTGTAATAACAGTCTTAGAGGAAAGCCTTATCGTATATTATTATACCACAGCCTAAGTTAGTGTATTTAATTTGTATGTTTAATGTGACCCAAAGATATTAAATGTATGATTATATATGTCAAAGAACAAAAAATCTAATGGAGGAGGTATGATAATGTGTGTTTATATGTATGATTCTGTGTGTTTACCTGCACCTCTTCCATGTCTGCCTGTCAGTCAGTCTAAACCTGCGAGCATGGTTCTGTATGAAGGCCAGTACGAAGAATAGACGACAATGAGAAGGAAAGAATTGCTGTCAGTCAGTGCTGGCTGAGCAGGGAGCTGATGGGAGCAGAATGGAGGACGGTTGGCGGGCCGGAGCCATGCACTATTCAGGCATCATTCATACGTAGCGCGCCCACTGGGGCAAAACATCACAAGGTTCTTGGCACATATTTATGCATGTGACTACGGAACACACCTGCCAAAACTGTAGTTCATGTTTTGCAACAGCAGCTGCCTCTGCAGATCAGGAATCAATACTGTGGCAGTAACATTTACACATACACTGTGGTCTAAACCTTAAGAAGCAAAACAATCAGCAGCTTTAGCACTTTAATAGAGTGGTACATAATAAATAGAAGCCATCTTGGATATCATTGCAATAGTAAAAAGGAGATAAATGCTATCCTATCGTGTGCTCCCAGTGTCATCTGAACCTATTCTGCCAGTGAGGTAAAAAAAAACAATACAATCAGGACAGACACCTTTATCATGCAGTGTATTAAAAAGTTAAGCTCCCCCCTATAAACCTTGAATGCTGTGAGAGAGTCCTGAATGATCTAACTCATCTAGAGGACAAAGTGATGACGCCAGGGAGCAGACGGCTCGTAAACTAATGGGACTCTTGTAAAAAGATACTCCCCTCTGGATTATACCTGCTCAGGAGGCCTGATGGATGGCCCAGATGGCTGGGAGAGGACACAGAGCATAGATGAGTGTACAGGTGGGAGAATGTGTGTGTGTGGGTTCTTTTGTGTGCTCTAACAAGGACTTGCATAGTCAATTCCCTGGAGCTCGCCTTACCTTTAACTGATATGATGAAACGGGTTCTAAAATATCTGACCTGGTGACATTTTTATGAAAATAAGAGTTACGTGATATGTGCAGGTTATTTTAGAAAAAAACATATTTCCACATTTGAGCTACTCTAAAACAAATCTTTAATCTGCTAAATAAACCAAGGCATATTCAAAAATCTTGAGCTTCCACTGTGCAACTGGTAGTGTGGAATTCTTTATGATATTGAGAATATTAATAGTCATATGAAATGTTAACAGCCTACACAGCAGAGCTGAAATAATGTGAAGTTGATCTGCAACAATTCTGATAATTAGTTTATTTTAAGCACTGGTTCCAGCGTTTTAAATGTGAAAACTGTTTTTATCAAGACTGTTTGTTACAGCGCATGATTGTTTAATGACTTCATCCTCATCATCAATTATGTGTGTGTGTCACACTGTCTACTCTTCATAGCAATACATACTACTTATGTTCATTATTTTTTCATCCTTAGATTTTTTTTATTCTTGTCGACAGATTTTGAAGTTACTGGATTTATGATGATGACGTTCTTTCCCTTTTCCTTTCTTTGGAGCTGATAGAAACTGTAATAGGACAAAGAAATTTCCTCCTGTGTTAATGAAGTTATTTCTTTTCTAAACTCAGTCGTTGGGTTTAGCTTGAAAGCATCATCTTTGACTGTGAGAACTGTGTCATTTGCATTTGTTGATATTTTATAAACTAAAATTATTACTTGGCACAATATTAGTTAATTAATCAATCATTTAAAAAAAAATCCTGAATAGCACCTCAGTAAAATAGCATTGTTTTTTTATAACTCAAGTTAGTAAATCAGTAAATGTGAATAATAAATTGTAGAGTTAAACCAAAACTGTTGGCAGTGGACACATAAAGCAGCGCTTCCCTCTGGCCAGCAGAGAACAGGTGTGAACTGTAATGGTATGTTTAGTCAAGCTTCTCTTAGAAAAAGAAAGGACGGAAAATTCACATGGAAGTCCACATGGTGTAACATATGAATAAACAAACTAAGCCAGGCAATCTGGGAGTCTACTGACACAAGAGACAGCTGGTGGTTTGACCAACCTTATTAAGTCAGGTGTTTTGCCTGGAGACATGCTAGGAGGCAGCACACATGCATGAACATTCATGCGCGCATACATATACAACTGACGGTGGAACATTTAAAAGCAAAATAAAGGGAAATAAAAAGCTGCAACCTTGTCATTCAGTTCTCACAGTACGTACTTTGTAAAAATCACTCACATGCAGAACACAGCCTTTACCTTTTTAGCATTCAGCAACAAATCTTATTAATGTCTCAAATGAAAGAGAAACCTTCTACAAGTAATTCACATAGAAACCCTCTCTATTTAAAGTTGCCATATTTCCCAGAGATTTACCTACTTAGGTTGTCTAATGCCGCATTATCTCTTCTTCTACACTTTCCGAGCCCATGACACACACCTCTGTCGCACACGGACGGTGCTTTGCAACGTGGCATTAGGACTGAGTTAAATTGAATTACATCGCCACTTACCACTTTGATGGCGGCTATTAACTTTGCAAACAGTGCTCACGGTAAGCCTATCATATGGTGGCTGCTGTGTAACTGGATTGTGGATTGCACCACTAAAGTGTGTGGAGTGAGCAACCATGGCAGAAAGTAGTGAGTATACTAACCGGAGCTGCTGCAGTTAGGGTGATGTCAGTTGGGGAAAAGCTGTGCTGTGGTGGTAGAGGTGTAGCAAAGAGCTGCAGCACCCCCAACAGAGGGCAGAGACACACCGACAGGCAGCGAGGCAATGAGATGCCATACATGTGTGTATTCTTGCGGGTAATATATTTATTATCCTGTTTTCCCTTTTGTTGGTTTCTTTTTATTTGTGTGTTATTTATGGTGTAGATGGCCTGCAGATGTTCAGCATGTGTTTGTGAACATGTGTGGGAGTACGTGCATGAGGTGGACTCTGGCTGCTATAATGACTACACAAAAAGTGAACTGAAAAAAAGAAGAAGAGAAAGAGAAACATACAAGAAAAGGAACTGATGACAAGGGGAAGTACAAAAAACAGAGTAAGGATAAATTACCAGGAAAGAAAAGAGGAGAAAGGACTATTGCCATAGCAACAGCAGTATTTCTGCCATCCAGCAATAACTGCTTGATGTCAGATGCCAGCTCTTGGTATTTAAATCTATTAAAAATAAAAAGATATGCAGAAAGTCTGTAAAATCTGGTGGTGTGATTTATAGCCGATCATAGAGCAAGTGGCTCACACTGAACACAGTGAGGGGGAGAAAAACACTATGATGGATACAAACACACTTGAGCAGACAGACAAACAAAATCAACCACACACACTACCTATTCCTGAATTATGAAGAGAGCTGGCGGAGAAAGAATAAGTTTTGTTTTTAAAAGCAGAAAATGCTGGAGGAAAAAAAAGCAGAAAAAGATCAAATGTAGAACAAACTACAGAAAAATGTGTTGTCTGGCCCAATCGTTATGGAGGGGCCCCAGAGGCCAGGAGTGCTGTGCCTGTCCAAATTAAACTGCCATGACTTTTAACTACAAGCTATAAATATTTTGTGTATTTATTTATTCAGTGTAAAGCACCTAAATGGAAGGCTGGTAATATTGGCTCCCTTTAGCGATTATACTTTTGTGGAATCGCTGATGGGAGCTTGTTTTAGAATATTAACCGGACAATTATGAAAAACACCACACCAAGTTTTGATGGATGCAAAATGAGAACCAAGTAAATGTCTAAAAAATTTCCACAAGTGGGAGTTTGTGTTCGAGTTGGCTGACAGACTCATAAATGCAGATTATTATCAGGGTCTGTACAAATATAATTTTTTTTTTTTTGTGAGGCGTTTGGCAGCTGTCAATCATAATTCAACACTGACACATGGCGCAGTGAATGTAACAGTTTTCATCATTACTCAGTCACTGGTGTTTACATGTTGTTGAATTGGATTTTCTTTCTCGCTGCAAGTGATGAATTGGCTTCTTTTTTTTTTTTTTTTACTCAGTTCTGCACTGACAAATACCTTAAAGGTACTTCTGACTGAACCTATGTCTATGTGTGTCTATGTTTTCTTTACTTCAAAACTGCAGGAATGTCAGAGAGCTGCAAGTACTGAGGATCGAGAATCTTGTAAATGCTTTTTGCTTCACTCCATGAACAGTTAGCCTGACAATCAGATTAGCAAAGGTTGTTGGTTTAAAGAAAACTGCATCAAATTAATCTCATTCAGCAATATCTGAACATTGACTAACCATGCAGCTGAAATACAATAGAAGTATTGGCACTGTTTTAAATTAGAAATGAGTGCTTTAAAAAATATTAAGTCCATCTAGATGGGAACTTCAAATTTTCAACAGCATTCTTCCAATCTCACGACTTCTGCAAAAATATCACAGCTGTTTACAAATCATGCCACTAAGCCAAGTGTTGCATTAAGATGTGAAACCCATGAAGGATGCATGTGACTGTCTTTTTAGTTCTTTATCTTCAATTTCCCAGCTGCATTAACACAGTCCTCACTGAGCATACAGCAGGTTCTGTGCTCAGGTTCACTCAACAGACCAGCTCGCCTCAGGACATCAGCAATAATTAGGCAAGATCAACCTGACATCAATCACCCTCCTCTGGCTCACGCACAGGTCATCACCTTCTACATGACCTTACATGCTAAACAGACCGCTGTCACAACCTGTCGCAAGCCTCATTGGAGAGAGAGAGAGGGAGAGTTAAAGAAAAGGGGAGAGATAAACTTGACAGGGATGTTACAGAGCTGAAAGCAACAGATATCAAATGATCACGAGTAAAAACGAGGTGGAAATGGGTGTGTAAGTGTTTTTTCAACATATGTCCACTTCAATCCAATACCAAATTCATCTAAAGTTCTAGTTTTATATCACTGAAGCCATGAAGAGTGTAACTTTATGCTGCCTGGTACACTGTCTGACGAGACTGTAACACAACGTTGATTGGCTAAGTTTGAAAAACACACATTCACATGCTGACCAACACAGTCAGACACACACAGACAAATCTGTCAACTGCAGAGACTGGCACTCCTGACACGTCAGGGGGTTTTGGACTAAAAAAATGGCTGCCTGAGCAATTAATAACGCAATTCAAGTGAGTGCGACCAGTCAATCTATCATCGCAGCCCCTTCTTCCTTCCTTTGAGCTCAAGGACAATCGGTCAGGTGACTCTTTTACACATACTGCTGTCTGCTGGTATTTGTGGTAATTTGAATGAATATAAATGTGTCACGGACAGCACGCAAGGAAAGTGACCTCGTCTTTAAGGGCAAGCAATTCAATCCTTCTTGTCATCTTCCCGTTTGCTGAAAACTACAAAAATCTGCTAATGTATAAATCCTGAAACAATTTTATCAGTATTTGAAGTAGTAGTAATAAGTGTTTTTCAAGTCCATATTCTCCAAACAATCCTACAAAGGTCTAAAAGTGACTCAAAACTATGATGAACTAGTGATATTATTTACTTTTCTCTCAGAAATATTTGGTCACAGTATACTTGAATTCCTTCAGATGGTGGAGATTTCACTTTTTGCCTTTTTGTATTCTTATCTATCTCCCATTCTTCCCTGCTGCAATGACCCAATTTCCCCACGGGGATCATTAAAGTTTCATCTTATCTTATCTGGCCCCATCCCTCTCTCCCCTCCCCTATCACCCCTCATCACAGGACCCCTCCCTCAATCCTTCACTTAATTATGTCCCGTGAATGAAGTTCATCTTTCATGCTGCCAGCACCCGGTAGTGTGGCTCACACGTTCTGGGCTATCTAATCACGGCGCGGAGACTAAACTAAATTTAGACAGCCGGCTTGTGATGCCTGGCAGGCCCTAATGGGGGCTGACATCTCAAGACACTCTGCTGATGTACAGGATACACTTGAGCCTGAGCAGTCCACAACTGCCGGTGACTAACACTGATGACCTGTGAACCAGTTTGTTTTGCCCTCAAAAGTTTTCAAGGGGATCACAGACGGAGGTGAAGTACTGTGCTGACTAAGGCCACTGAAACCTAATGAAATCCAGCATTTAAATTTTGAGATCTAAGCCAATGCTCCCAGTGTGTTTATCTCATAATAATGTACAGTACATGTGGCAAGTAAAACACAAAGTGCTCCAAGGAACACAAACTTACTGCTGATAACATAGATTGTTTTAAGCACTGCATTATGTTTGTACTATATTATAATATATATATATATTATAATCAGACTATAGTTCAAATGTTTCACTATTAATGGCTTTAAATATGACACAGATGAAAGAAGTAGTTGACTTTGCCTTCACAGTAGTGACAGGAAATTACTGTATTTTAGAAACAAGAGCGGATTAGTAAACTGAGATGATTCCTACTAAAATATGACAACATAAAATTTATAAGAGAGGAGAATTCTGAATAAAAGGGTTGTGTCTAATAATAGCCTGTCTCAAATAAATGCCTGGTAGCCTCTTCAACTGTGGTAAATTAAGACCACAGCCGCTATTTGAGAATGGAGGACATGGTATTCAAACTGTGTAATTTCTGCAGTGAAATATTTCAGACACACTCGTCTGTATTTAACATATTTAGGGTATTTAAACAGGCACATAACCCCTTCTCTTGCTAGACGCTGCACTTTTCTAATTCTCTCCAGCCTCACTTCATGCTCCTCTTCTGTCAGGCACATTCAGCACACACATATATACTTTACATACGCACAAAAAATGACATCACAGCCTGCATCTTACATAAAAATGTTAATATAGTGTTTAGTTTGTTTGTTTGTTTTTATTTAAGTTAAGCAGTGTGGTCTTGTGACAAATGAATATACTGTGATACACTGTGATGTTGTAACAATGGAATCAATGCAACAAGGCATTGAGTAGCACTCAGCAAAAGTTAGTTCCAGAGGACACAAAGTCAACTGCAAAGAGGGAGGTCTACAAGGATTTCATGGCCACTGGGGTAGCAACAGTAGCAAACAAAGTCTCAGGGGTTGGATAAACAATAAAGGCCTGTCGTTTGGTTAGAACAAAGGGCTGTCATTTGCTTTTGTTGTTGGTGGTATTTTTTTTTCTCCTTGTAATCTGCATGTCCAGATGGCTAGATGACTTTCCCCGTCACAGCATCGTTAAAAGCGCAGCACAGCTGGCAAATTGAGAATGAGCAAACCGAGAGCGAGAAGTGAAAAGAGCGCAAGGAAATGAAAAAGTGAAAGAGCTCAGAGAACAAAAAGAAGGAGAGAAAAAAAGGGAAATCTAGACAAAAGCTGAACAGTGTGGAGAAAACGTGGTGCATGTTGGAGGAGTATCTCTTACCCAGATCTGTGTTGGGTCCAGCCAACAACTGTTTGAACTTATCCAGACGGGACGCTTCCCTCTCGGTCATCGCCGGGGTGCCAGATGTGTTCTGGTCAGCCATGCGAGCCACTAGTGGGATGACGGGCGGCCGGTGAGGGAGAGACCGCTGTCTGTGGAGGGCTGCATGCTCACCTGCTGCATCTGGTGGGAGGATAGAGAAGACAAAGGATGATGGGTTAGATAAGCACATACACAACAAAAGGACAAACCTCAGACAAACTCTTGTGGACAGGTTGAAGGTCTACTGTCTAAATATAGAATTTGTTCTTCTTAAAACAACTGTCTACACAGAGTTCTTATAGAAAACTCTGTACATTAGTAGTAAAAAATACAGTGAAACATAAAAAAGTTAATCCCATAAATAACCACATAACCACATAAGTTTTTCTAAAAATCCAAATACATTTCAGTGATTTGTTAATTAGCTTGGACCTTTACTTATCTGACAAAATTGCAAATAAAAAAATTTCAGTGTTTTTACTGACCAACTCAATTTGTAAATAAAAGCAAAATTTGAGTTTGCGCCACAAACAACAGGATACTAATCTGGACTGCAGGCATGCCATGGCCACTGATGCACCCCCACACAATCACTGATGCTGGCTAGTGCATCTTTCACTGCTAAAGGTCTTTATGTAATTTTTCTTCTTTCGCAAATAAGATAAGGAATGTTGTCAACACTTTGACTACATACTACTACAGTAAGAGCCTAATAATGAATGATTGCCCTTTAGCTATAACGTCGTATGGTTTATCAACTGTTTTTCTTGTGGTAATGAATGAATGTAATGAATGTTAGTGGCTTGCTTTGCAATGAGCCTCCAGGATGGCAGCAGTTGTTGCGAAATTCCTGATTCAACCGTGAAGCCTCCACAACAGCTCCGCAAACACATTAATTCAGTGTGTTGAGGGCCACATGTTGCCCCAGCTGTGCTAAAAAAGACAAACAATCCCACAGAGCAACACAGAGACACCACACACACAGACAAGTTATGAAAAAGCTGGTGAGGTCAGGACTTCAGTGTGAAGGACTTCTGTCATGCTCAACACTAAAAACACTAAAAAAAAGTTCATAAAGAGCCTCGTGAATAAGCACTGCCACGATTCTCCAGTGCTAGAACAAACCATGATACATCCAGTGTGCGTGGACCATGTCACACAAACGCTCCACAGCAATTAAGAAAACTGGAATGCTGCCTATTTTAATACCCTTTTCAGTTTTACAGAAACACATAAAAAGCTACAAATCTGTTCTCAACTGTTTTATTTGCACTTACAAAAATTAAAAAAGATTATTAAAGCTAGCCGCAGCTCCTTTGTGTTGAAAGCTTTTGTTTGATTTTAACAACAAGCTGCTTTTATGACCCATTTAATAACTTTTAATAGTCTATAATAGAAAAGGCCAACTTAGAGGAAGTTACTAATGTATGGTCTTTATGTTATTTATGTCTGTCACAGTATCATTTATAACAAGTAAGGGAAGAAAAAATACATCCAAACCAAATCTGAATATTTTTATATAACATCTGGATCTAGATCGGATTCATAGCACATTTCTGGTTGTGTGAATGCTGTCAGAACAGTCAGATATTTTATATCTTGTTTCTGTGTATGCACATATTGCCTGTCATCATCATTCAGCCTCAGCTCCTCACAGCCTGGTAAAAATAAACATGGAGAAAGGCAGCAACAGTCAATGGAGAGAAGATGAAGATTAAAATTATTTGGACTGTAACGTTAACGCAGGCTTTGTTGCAGGGCAGTAGAATGCTAAGTGCCAAGTATGAGTATGTATACAAGTACATGAAGAGATTGTGGGCCTCGCTCATGAATTTAATGCTTTGTGCTATTATCTAATTAGACTGGGGCAAGTGTGATCACTGTATTTTGTGTTGTCAAGATGAGGAAAAGACAAAAGTGTCTAAACACCAGCAAACATGTCAGAATCTTGCTTAACTACCTATAAAGTATCTTGAGTGTGCATCTATGAAGTTTTATATATAAACATCATAGTTTTTGCAACACACAACTAAAGGTGAAAAAGGTATCGTCTAACATATACTTGTATCCATACATGACGTGACAGTGCACGCATGCCTCTGCTGTGTCTTCTCTGGGGAAATAAAAGGAACTGCCAT
The DNA here is from genome assembly GCA_032362345.1 of Sandelia bainsii. Taxonomy (NCBI): domain Eukaryota; kingdom Metazoa; phylum Chordata; class Actinopteri; order Anabantiformes; family Anabantidae; genus Sandelia; species Sandelia bainsii. Next base: position 5,870,721 of record JAUMHL010000016.1, read on the forward strand.
ACGCAACAAGCTGCTGATGCTATCTGAATCTAAACAGGCAGGATAGCAGACAACCAGGCAGATGGGCAGATGACCTGGCAGACAGGACGATAGCCAGTACTTTTCTGTTTTAACACTTGCTCCTATCTTTAATTAAAATGATTTGATTAGAAAGGCTTTAGTATCTGCATGTTCTCATGCTGCGGCAAACCCTCTGTCTAAACTACAAGCAAGTCCGGTCAAAGCACATCATTGGCAGTTTATCAGCACACAGTGATAACATCTGCTAAATATTTTTCATCCATTTTTCTCTGCTGTTTGGCTGCTGGATGGTTCTGTCTGAACTTGATATTATTTGAATGTGGTGACACAAAGCAGCTTCAAGGCCAGAGTAAATAGTCGCATGAAAAAAAGTAATGGCACTGTTTGCAATTTCCTGGTTTTCTGCATAAATTGGTCGTGAAATGTGATCTGATTTTTATCAGAAGTTACAAATATCAACAAACACAATATGTCTAAGCTGATAAAACACAAACAGTCGTGGTCTTTCATGTCTTGAACACTGAACACACCCATTAAACATACAGAGTGATGGCCAAGCTCGCTCCAAAGGCTCAACACAGAAACAAGTGAGGTGACAAATAACCATAGAGTAACAGCTAAAAGTTTGAAGAATTCACTGGAGCTGGTAAACATTTATGTTCATGAGTCAACTATATGCAGAACATCTTTTAGGCATAGTATACATGGTAGGACACCACAGAGGAAGCCATTGCTCCCCAAACAAAACACTGCAGTATGCCTGTTCGCAAAAGACCACCTTGACACTCCTACACTGACACTACTGCAGAAGTGTCTTGTGAACAGATGAAACAAAGGTAGAAACGCTTGGGGAGAACACACTACGTATTGCGTAAAAAAGAACCCCGTACCACGATAAAAACATCATCCCAACACTGAAGTATTGTGGAGGGAGCATCTTGATTTTAGGGCTGCTTTGTTTCCTCTGACCCTGGACAGCTTCCCATCATGGAGGTCATGGAGGGATCCTACAGGATAATGTCAATGTGGCTGTCTGCAAGCTGCAGCTCAGAAGACATAGGGTGGTGCAGCAGGACATTCACCCTAGACATCAAAGTAGATCTACTACAGAATGGCTTCTGAGACAGACCTAAACCAAATAGAGATGCTGTGGAATGGCCTCAAGAGATCGTTCACACCACACATCCTAAGAATATGGCTGAGCTGAAGCTGTTCTGTAGGAAGAAAGGTCCAAAATTCCTCCTGGACGTTAAGCAGGTCTAATCCACAGCTACAGAAAGTACATGCTTGAGGTATCACTCTGTATCTTTAATGGATGTGTTCAGTAAGGACACGAAAGATTATGATTGTTTAGCTTAGACATATTGCATTTTGTTGATGTTTGTGAAAATCAGATCACATTTCATGACCCATTTATGCAGAAAACCAGGAAACTGCAAACACAGTACACAAAAAATGATCCTGACAAAAACTGCTTTAAATGTGAGTAAGTTATTTACTAGAGTCCTGAATATTTCCATCTGCTCCATTCTATTTATGGCAGCATTAAAAGTCAATATAGTGAGATTTTCTTTGTTTTTTCCCAACACCTAACCCTTATTTATACAGGATGCACAGCACAAAAACCCTATTTATGGTCAAGTAAAATAAAACCACAAAGCAAGAACAGACGCGAGCAGAGCAGAATAATAAACAAACTGAAATGCTCTGTTAGAAGTTATAGGCGGGTACTGTATGGGGTGATTGATGAAAACTGCCTTTCAGTTGTAGAGTGTCTTTTCAGAATATCCATTACACAGGTGCACTCAAAGTAAAAGTAGACTAGCTTTTAGTATGCAGGTGAGCCAGACAACCTTTTGGACACTGAGAAATGGTGTTCACTAACCTTTAGGTGACCCAATTGGAGCTTCACTGTGTGACTTCACTAAGCGGCTATCAGTGTAAGGGCTGCTCTGGGAGGCAAACGACAACTCTGGGCTAGTCACGTCTCCCTCCTCCACCCTGTCCTCCTCATCTTCCTCATCCTCCTCATCGTCCTCTGCCACCTCCTCCTCTTCTCTCTGTTCCAGCTCTGTTGTGTCATCCTGTCTTTGTTTCTCCTGTTGCTTGCTATGATTCTCAATCACCTGTAGAGTTTACAGAAAAACAAGGTGTGTCACTAATAAGCTTGAGATTGTGCTGATTTAGGACATCAGCCATTCAACTCCACAAACAGTCACACACACAAGATTGTAAACCACAACAATATGCTATTTCTACTTGTGTGACTGAACGTGGTAAAAATGATTTGGTATACAGCCATTTAATACACAGACCTGTCTTCCTGTGTTTGGCAACAAAGATTTAAATGAAAAATATCCAGAAAACAACAAGACTTAAACTAAATAATAAGGAAACTTTAAAAACTACTAGACAAAATGTGTCAACGAATAAAAACAAAATAAAAAATGTGAAAGACAGGTGAATGGATCTTAACGCAAAGTCAACAAGCTGGAGCATCTGTGGAGTCAGAAACTGTAGCTCCAGACACCACCCAAGTTGATTTAACCACTTGACCAGTTCCACTAGTGTTAAAAAGCATCTTATGTTAGCTGTTTTTGGAAGAAACTCATAAACTAAAGTAATCCACTGAGAATTAGAAAAAAAAAGTAGTTTGCTGAGACAAACTACAAACATACAGGCAGTACACTGACATTTAAAAAGTAAGATCATTTAATATGTGGTGCTGCAGATGTAAAATTAACATTACTTTTCAGTCTGTCTGTGAACAGATAAAAGCCTTTTCCACTAACTTCATGATGGACTGTGCACAATAAAGATCCACCTACAACTAAACGCTTAGGAGATGTAAAATTTTAAAATGCAGGAGAAAAATAATAATAACATGTCACTAATGACCAGACTAAAATGTTTTCGTTTTTGTTACAAAAACTAGAATAAATCTAACTAAATTCAAATGACTAAAATTTGACAAAAACTAAATCTAAATCAGGAGCTAAAATTAGTCTTGCTGTGTGCCGACTGACAATCAAAAGATACTTAAAGTAATTTATTCTGTCCACCTTTCTAAAATCATTAATAAATACTTTTACTAATTTTTATGCAACTATGATTTTGAGTGTTTTTTAACTATTAAATCATCTCAAAACTTTTTTTGCTCTTTAAAGTTACCTATTCTATTTATAAAGAACCTGTTTACAACGTTGGTGGAGCAAATCTTAAAAAGATTTAGTGAAATGGGGTGACACGAAGTGAGCCTTCGAAGGTTTTATGGCAGAAAGCATCCATCCTGACTAATTCTTCTTTCACAATCCACTGCATGTGTTTGTTCACCTTATTGGCTGTCTCCATGACCACCTCGATGTTGAGATTCTGGGCAGCCATGGCCAGCAGCTCATCGTCATCATCCCCCACATCCCAGGCATCACTTGTGATACTCTCAAACTCCTGGAAGGTCGTAGCCTTCTTAGGCTTGCCTGGTGTGGCTGGAGGAGGCTTGTTGCCTGCTTTAATTAGACTGGAGCACAGAGAGAGGGCAATGAATACAGAGAAGATAAAGGAAATAGGATGAGATCAAAAGAATTGTGTGAAAAGGTAAAAGAGAGTGGGGGAAAGGGGTAGGAAATTGAAAGTACAGAAGTGGTGAACAGGCAGGGAAAGACAGGGAGACAAAGTAAATAAACACATGGCGATTAGGAGATGAACTTTTAATCATTGTGACACTGACAGGTGGGGAAGAGATAAAAGTCCTTTGAAAAAAGAGAAGATAAACAATTTATTAACATTTGGCTGAACTAAGTCTGTAATATATTTACATTTTTATACACTGCCACTAGCTTGTGTGAGTCAACACTTCAACAGATTCTGACTCTTATTTTTTCCTAAACACTTGAATGAAAATCAGGTCTCAAACATCTAACAAGACTGAATTGGGCCATGTTTAAAAGACAAAATTTCACCAAGTTGCTTTCTTTGTGCTTCAAGGACAGAGGGTTTTTTTTCAGCAGGAACAAGAAATGCAACAGAAAAAGAGAATTCAATTACACTCAACCTTTGCTGTTTTATCATGAATACTGAAAAAAGAAAAAAAGAGAGGAGAGAGGGGGCTGTGGTGGAGCGACAAAGGTGCTCTGATTTCATACAAAGACAAGGAGCACAATAATTAAGAGAGACAGTTGTCCATATTAGCTCACTTCCAACATAGGTTAGAATAAAAAATAGAGTCTGAACTTATACTCAGACAAAACAAACAAGCAAATTAAATTCAACCCCCTGTGGAAATCTACATGATTAAACATGACAAGTACTATTGCTGAATAATAGGCTGTTTTTTCCTCTTTCAGTGTGTGTGTGTGTGAGAGAGAGAAAAAGTGAGAGAGAGAGAGAGAGAGATGGGAAAGACTTTAAGTGAAGTGTGAAAGGGCAAAAACATTTCCAATTCAGAAGTGAAGTGAGTCTACACACTTCTGCACACTACTACAGATTCTACAGTTATTTTACAGCTGTATAAAAAAATATTTACCCTAAAGCCCAGTTTTTTTCTTATTCAAACATGTTAATCAACACACAGACAGCTGACAAATCTATTTCAAACCTCTATGTGAATTCTTAGATTTTCAAAACATAATCTGCATGTTGTGATTGTGGTTTCAAGCTTAGGAAATAAGTTAAAATTAAACAAACTCAGCCACGTAACAACTAGATTTTCTGGTAGGTTCACTTCCTCTCCGCAGTTTAACAGGAAGGGCCAGTGAAAACAAAGGCTTTCCAGAATTATCATGAAATACCAGACATATGATGCTCCACACTTTCACACACATTGCAATTATGGCCACGTCCCAGCCTGTGTTGTAGAAACTTGTGTCAGATGTCAAACAGCAATACAAACAGGTCTGCATTCCTGATTGGGATGTGGCTAAAATTATCTCAAGTTTTACATTGTAGATCCATTCACAGTAGATTTCAGTGAGTGGCTGGGTTGCTATTCTTAATGACATTTGTGTTATTCTGTTGTTTAAAGGTCTTCTGCCATAAAACCGCTCTCTACTGGCACTCATAACTAAGAACTCCAAATTAGTGAATGATGTCCTAATTTAGGAATGAGTCAGGACTTCTAATTCTTACCAGTGGATTAACAACTCAAAAAAGATCAAATAGGATATGATCATACACCATATTGCCAGAGGTATTGGGACAACCCTCCAAATCAATGAATCCAGTGCACAAAGCAAGGTCCATAAAGACACTGATGAGCGAGTTTGGTGTGGAGGAAGAGGACTGGCCTGCACAGAGCCCTGACCTCAACCCGGAGCAGAGACTCCGGGTCAGGCCTCGTCTTCAAACATCAGTGCCTGACCTCACAAATGCTCTCCTGGAAGAATGGTCAAATATTCCCATAAACACGCTTCTAAACCTTGTGGACAGCCTTCCCAGAAGAGTTGAAGCCATTCAAGTTCATGTGTGTAAAGGCAAGTGTCCCAATACTTTTGGCAATATAGTGTATATAGGATTGGAACAGCTTATCACAAAAGCAAAATCAACCTCCTAAATATCAAAACATGCAAATCCAAAGACTTTTAATTAAATATACAGCAAATTAACCAATTCATTTGTCAAAACATCATCTGATTAATGAAAACTTCTCAGACCTTTGATTACAAGGGGAGATATTTTTATACACCAGTACATCTAGAAAAACCTGTTTCTAAAGAATGTTATGGGCAAAGTAGAAACTCCAGAGAGCTTTGCACCAAGTGAGGCACGCTGTTAGCACACAGAAACACAGCCTAACAATTGTTCACATTCTCGGGAGCACTTAATCAGAAAGTACATTTAACTTACTTAGCGTGAAGGAGTGGGTCGAAAGGTGGATGTTGTGCGCCATACACATGTTGAATGCTGAAGAAGTGAAGAAGAGAGAGACTTTAAATTAATGGGGTAGGTTACTGATCACTGGTTGTCAAGCTAGTAGTGTTAGCTTCGGTTGAATCAAAACAATACCAGTTTATACTATTATAATGTGACAAAGTGCGACAAAAACAGCGTTGATCTGTTATAAAACCATAGCTACTCTGTACTATAAAATGGTTACTATACCATTAGTTATAACTGTTTAACTGTGATGTGAGTAAACTACTTCGACTATTAGCTGCTGTTAGCAACGTAGCTCTTAGCCAGCTAACAGCAGCAGGGTACTGACTGTGACTCTGACACTAACTTAACCATAGTAATCGTTACACTACAAGAGGCAAAAATCGCATACTTTATACAATCTAAAAGGTCAGTCAGTGAAAGTGAAAGTTTCGTTTTAAACCCTACAAGGCAGCGTCAATTGAGTTAAGCTAGCTACGCTAAGCTAGGCAACAGGAGGGAACACGTCACTCACCTGCCAGGAACCTTCGATGCGTTTCGTTTCCAGAACTGTTTTTTGTTTCCGTCACTCGACATTTTCCCTCTGCGCTCCAACCACTCCTAAACAAAAACACCCAAACGCTGTCGTTATCTGTAAAACGTGAAATTTGTGTTTATTTACACCAGGTCCCCTCCTCCAAAACTCAGAAAGCTGCCATGTTGATACTGCCTAATCGGCGAGCAACAGAGGCTGTGATTGGATGGAGCGACACTTCCCCAGTGTGAGCCAATCATAAGTGAGATTTGCTGTTACGTGTCCTTGAGGAGCCGCTGACGTCATGGTCCACCCTCTTTGCTGTGTTGACAGAAACTACAAACTGTGTGAATCAAAAGAGAGACCACCAACATCAGGACCAGAGGCGGAGAGAGAAATCACTCACCACCAGCATTTCCAGAATACTTTAAATGTAGCTGTAGTTTAGTAAATGTCTCTGTTTTTTAGCATTGTTTATATATGTTGACTTTTTTGAATATGATTCATTAAAACTATTTCCCTCCAATTTCTTCTTTATTTTTATTCTCATCTTATATGTTGCATAAGCTAATGCTGAGACACATTCTTTGAATACTTACTAATAAAGCAAATTGTGATTCTGATTGTGTTGATATATTATTAGTTTACAAGTTTTTAAAAGGTGTGTATTCATCGTATATTGGACATTGGATTCTGAAAGTAAATGATATTCAAGATTCAAAAAACTTTATTAATCCCAGAGGGAAATTATTTGCCATGTCACAGCAGCTCTCAGTTCAAGAGGA